>PVKH010000108.1:22500-49709 GCA_004027955.1 Chaetophractus vellerosus | reverse complement strand
TTGCAGGCGACCTGCCCTGCCCATGGCGGCTTTTGCCTGTCCGTGGCAGCTTTTTGCCCTGCCCACGGCGGCTCCGGCCCGCCCATGGCGGCTTGCCATTCTCAAGGCGGTCTGCCCGCTAGGAGAGGTCCCTGGGAACCGAACCCAGGGCCTCCCATGTGGTTTCCCAGCGAGCTCTTTATCCACTGAGCTATCTAGCTGGGCCCTGTTTTTTTTCTTATTTCTCTTGCTTTCCTTTCCCAGTATCTTCTTCTGCCATTCTGAACATATTTGTTGAAAATATATTAGCAAATAGGTCAATTATTGGTTTACAAGATCCCCCAACTCTCTTAGTGGCATTAAAAGCTTTTTCAGTGGATAACAAATTGTCACATTCTCTGCCATTCTCACTCTTAAAAGGAAGGGTTCAAATGACCCATTTACCAATCTTCATTAAGAAGATTCACATTCATTTACCAGATTATCCGTTCAGTATATTCCTGAGAATTGCAGGAAGGCTGTGGCATTTAATGGTAAAAGCTTGAGCATTAATCCTGGATCTACCAATAGCTTTTGTTGTAAAATAAGACAATTTACTTAGCCTGTTTGGGTTTTGTTTTTGTTTTGTTTTGCTCTCCCTCCCTCCCTTTCTCCCTTCCTTACACCCGTGTGTTATGTTGTGTTGGGTTTTTTTCCCCTTCATTTTTGTATATTAAGGATATGTTAGTTGTTTTTTTTTTCAATGATCTATGATGACATGTTAAATTTTCATCATGTAGCTACAAGTGGAATAAACTTGGTACTGTGAAGGCCTCACCTCATACCTAGTCTATCCAAATAGTGTTCTATCTAGTTTCTGTGCCTTCAAATAGTCATATTTATTCCTATACCATTTAACTTAACACACACACACACACAAATTGGATCATGCCCCTTCATTGTTAACAACTTTCCTCCTTTTTGTTTCTTTAGCTCTCCCTTTCTCTCTTTTTTACTAATATTGTACTTAAATTTCCATGTTTTTTATGAATATGTGTTACATATATGTAAAATTCTATCCAAAAGTGGAATCATACTGAATAAGCTTCTGTAACATTCATGTTTCACTTAAAGGATGCTTTTATGTATATTCAGATTGGGCTATGATATTATTTACTTATTTTTTTTTAATTATTGGAAAAATCTGAAAAACACAAAAAAGTAAAAAATATACCCATATTCACTCCAATTAAAAAAATAAGAAATGAAGGTTTCTAACTCCACACTTTTCTTACACCACATAATGGGTATCCTTTCAAAGCTTTTTCCTAAAGCTGTATAGATTTTTATGAAAATACTTATAGGTATATACATATATTTATTTATTTTTCTAAAAACAAAATTATAGACTGCATATATTTTCACGTATAATTACTTAACCTTGCTAAATCCCAGTTTCCTCATCTGAAAAAAGGAGAATAGCAGTAGTATTAGCTCTCAGGCTCATTATGAAGTCAAGTGAGATAATCCATGTAAACTGTTTAAAACAGATTTGGCCCAGAGCCAGCACTCAGTCTTTATTGCCACTTTGTCTAACTCTATGCAAACAACGTGCCAGATACCTGTGATCCAAAAGTGATCTAGGCACAATTCCAAACGGAGTGTTTATTTTTTTTCTTCAATAAAGCAACAAAGAATACGTGGATTTTTTTATTCTAACTGATTGAATGTATTGCATGTCATATACATTGACATTTTTTCTCCCAGTAAGTCTAAATAAGAAAAAAAAAGAAAATACATCATCAGAAGGTTTAGATGAATAAGAAGTAAGCACATCATCAATTGTGAATACATTCAATCTAGGCTTTGTTCCTTTTTTGGAAAAGAAAAAAGGCTTTCTAAGTAAAGAAATTTAAATTAAAATTTTATTGGATTCTCTGTAAAAAGAAATGTATTTGAAAGAAGCAGTTTTTACTCACTGCCCTCTCCCTCTCCAACTTGCTTACAAGTTAAGTGGAGGAAAAGTACAGAGATGTGTTTATCGCATTGTTTGTGTAATTCCAGTACTTCAGGTCACCTGTAGGAAATGGAATGCTCTGGAAAGGATAAACATGAAAAGATAGGCAAAGACTACATCTATATAATCAAATAACTATACTGATGTTCTGACTCCATCATTTTATCCATGTGTAGTTAAGACACTTGCTCAGTGTTACACATCTGATAAGTGGACACAACCACCCCCTCCTTCCAACACATATGTGTGTGTGCACACACGCCATTTACCCCTAATATTTCTTCTCTGTAATTCTAATATTTTTTGTTAGAAGTTTGATACAGAGCAAGACCATGGAGGTATCAGTTACAAAGATAGAAAGGATGTTATTGCTTTGGGGATACACTGGTAGGTTTCCTTGTTGATTGGTTTGGTTTGAGAAAACAGAGTTATCTGAAAAGGATATCATCTATAAGGATTTAGGTCTAAGGAAGTGATACTCAGATGTGAAATTGGGACCAGAGATTGACTGGGAGTCATCAACAGAAAAGAACAAGGTAAAACCATAAATGTGGCTGAGGAGAGACTATGCAGAGAGATAAGAGGGCTGAGGGCTGAGTCTTGGGAGGCAACCACATTTCAGTCTGGTGGAGGGAAATGAGACAGAGAGAAAAGAATTTTAGAAACACTTTTTTATATTGAAAGAAAGAAAAGAACAGGAGTACTTTCTCTTTTTACAGTGATGATAAATAGTACACATAATAAGCAGTCTGTAAACATTTGGTAAATGAATAAGTGAAACAAGAAAACATGATATGGGGTACTTTTATTTTTTTAATAAAAGAACAGAAACCCTATAGAGTAATAGGAAAAAAAGTATTGAACTTGTAGTGAAATGATCTGGCTTCCAATTTCTTCTCTGTCTCCTACTGGCTACATGAATTGTGATGTTACATGACCCTTCTGAGTCATTTTCTTATTTGTAAAATGAAGTATATGCCCCTTCACAGAATTTTTCAGAGGATTAAGTGAGGTGATATATTGTAAACTGTAATGCATTGCAGGAATTTCATGCAACATTATTACTGGGGAAGTCATATTAGTAGGAGTTAAAATTTGGAGTTGGATAAACCCAAATTCAAATGCTGCTGCTAGCTGCTGGACCCTAGAATAGGCTACTTAAATTTTCTGAGGTGTATTACAAAATGGAGGTGATTTGAATTCCTTTGTCATAATTTTCTTATGAGGATTCAAAGAAATAATGTAGGTTACATACTTTGTATTAGAATAACAGTTAAAAAATATGAATTAGGGAACCAGCTCTGGCTCAATTGGTAGAGCCCTGGTTTACCACATGGGAGGCCCCAGGTTGGGTTCCCGGGGCCTCCTCAAGAAGTCAAGCCGCCGTGAGCTGACAAGCTGCTGCGGGCAGGGCAAGCCGCTGCGAGCAGGCAAGCCCCTGCGTGGTGAGCTGACTTGACAGGATGCCACAGCAGGGGAAGACAAGCAGACACAGAAGAATGCAAAAGCAATGAACACAGCAAGAACAAGCAGCAAGGGGGGGATATATAAATAAGTAAAAATAAATCTTTAAAAAAATATATGGATTAGCCTGTTATTTCTTTAATGCTGAGAGTGTCTAATGGCATCTCCTTGATATGTGAAATATATTTAGACGTGGCACCAGAACACCTTCAACAAAGTATTCTTAACAGCAAACTGCCACTTTGTATAATCTATCTGTATTAGTCAACCAAAGGGGTGCTAATGCAAAATACCAGAAATCTGTTGGATTTTATAAAGGTTATTTATTTGGGGTAGAAGCTTACAGTTACCAGGCCATAAAGCGTAAGTTACTTTCTTCACCAAAGTCTGTTGCCATGTGTTGGAGCACGAAGGCTGCCGACATCTGCAAGGGTTCAGGCTTCCTCTTTCTCTTAAGGCTCTGAGGCTCCAGCTTCTTCCAGTATCAGTTGTAGGCTGGGATAAGTCTTATCTCTCTCCCAGGGCTTGTTTCTCTCCAGGCCCAGCTGCTCTGTTTTCTCCACAAGGTCAGCTATAGACTATTAGGCTCTCTCTCTTCCCAGGGCCCCTGCCGTGTCTATGGAGCCATCTCTACTCCTCTGTGTTCTTCTCCTGTGTGTTTACTTACCAGGGTTCCAGCTCAAAACTCCAACCAACTCCTCTGCCATGTGGTTTTCCCTGTGAGTCTCCACCCACCATGGGGGCGAGGACTCAACGTCCTACTGACATGGCCCAATCAAAGCCCTAATCATATTTTAATCACACTAAGAGAAACAGACCAGTTTACAAACATAATCCAATATCTGTTTTTGGAATTCATAAATAATACCAAACTGCTACACTGACTGTCTCTTTTATTAGCTTCTTTTCTGTTTTTTAAAATTTCAAGTCTCTGTTATAGAACTTTTTCTTACTTCTCATTTCTCTCTCTAAGAGTATCTTCCACTTCATGGCTCCAACTACTATTAATTCATTAAAAGCTCCCAAATGTGAAACCCTAGCCCAAACCACTTTTCTGATCTCTAGACCCATATATCCATGTGCCAACCTAGCATCTCTCTTTGGATCTCTCATTGGCTTCTTTATACTTATGTGACCCAAAGTGAACACATTACTCCCTTTACTCCCTTCCTTAGAAACTTGTTCTCCTGTGCTCCCTGTCTCTGTAAATGGCACCATCATCCCCACCAAAGCCAACGTCAGTAGCGTGGGCACCTTTTATTCCCTTACTCCCCACATTTAGTCTGTCACCAAATTTTGCCAACTTTACTTCTTTTAAATGTCTCAATAATCCTCCTCTGTCTGCCCATTTCCACTGTCACACCCTAATTAAAGCCACAGTTCTCTTTCATGAGAACTACTACATTCATCTCATAAGGTGCTTCCAACATCTACACTTATCACTTTTCAGTGCAGCTCCACTTAGGCAAAAGAATGATTTTGAACATACATACTTGATCTTGTCACTGTCCTATCTTAAATCCTTTAGTGGTTTTCTCTTGCTCTTATGTGCTCTGACAACCTGATTCTCAGCTTCTTTCAAGCTACTTTTACTCTAACTCTTTGTTTCAGTCTGTCTACCCTTAAGATTTCAACTTAAATGTCAGTTCTATAGAGAAAACTTCCCATCCACCATCCACCTTATTCCCAAACCAAGACAACTCCTATTATATGTTTTTATGGCACATATATTTCTCCTATGATGTGATTTTCATAGCTGTAGTTATTTATCTTTCTGTCCGCTATGAAGGCAAGAACTCTGTCTTATCAGGCATCCTTGGCCACTAGCATTATGCCTGGCCAATAGTCTATATTCTGTAAATATTTCAAATGAAAGAATGAATAAATCAATTTCCTGCAAGCTAATCTCAAGAAGGGAAATGATACATCTATAAATCCTAATTCTCTATTTCCAACCATGCTATAAAGGTAATAGTCTAAATACTTATGATTTTACCTTTCTTTTACTCCTATTTTTCCATACTTTTTTTTTCCTTCTTATATTTTCATTTGCTAGTTTCTTATCCTTGTAAAATTTTGTTTGCTAGTGTACTTCTTATCCTTGTTGCTGCCTGTATTTTTTTCTTGGAAGATGTTTGCCATTAATATTTAAAATAGTGAATTAATAATTTTTTTTTCAGGATCTGCTTAGAATAGAGATTTTTGAGTCTAAGACACACATTGTTTGAAATGTTTCTTCTAACTTGCTGTCACTAACTGAGGTCAGGAGAAAAGAGAGGTTAGGGAGCTTTGGATTATAAAGCTAATAATTTCTAGGAGCCATCTGATGCTCAGAACTGAAAGTAACCAAGACAGACTCTCTTGGAATTATAAGCTGATAGAAAGGAACATGACTATTAGTGAATGCTAACCTAATATGTGTTCCCAACTTTGTGTCACACTACAGTTGAAATAGGTCATATATTTTATTACAGCAAAAATACTATCCGTTGGAAATACTATTTCAATTGCCTTATTAATCTTGGTAGAACATAGATAATACATAATATTATATATCGTATTCTAATACATTGTAAATATATATGTCATACTTTCTTTAAATTCAAATGTATGCTTGATGATAGAAGCTTTGCCTTCTATTTGGCATATAAGTAAAGGCCATTTAAGTAGTAATTCTTAGTTTCTGTTTCTCACTTAATTATTGCCTTGATAAAATTCTTCAGGTTGACAGTTTGCTTCTGCCTGTTTTTCCTGCTTATATACTATCAGCTTTTTCTTGCAATTCATAGTAATAGAAGGAAAGTATGTCCAAATAGCATTTAATGATCTCACTTAGAAAGGTTAAATTATTTTTATAGTATTTGGCATTATCTATAGTAAAGAGTGATAAACAGTTTCATATGTGCAAAATGGGGATAATGCCTATATTTCATCTTTAGTGTTGTATGTAAAGTACCCTTGATAGCTCCTTGCACTTGATAACAACACATATATTGAAAATACTGATCAGAGACATATATATACTGCAAACACATATCAAGTGAAAATATAATCTAATTATGGTACAATTCTTTCTCATATTGGCTTCCTTAATCTCCTTTCTGGAATGCTTTTTTTTTTTTTTTTTTTTTTTTTTTTTTTTTTTTTTTTTTTTTTTTTTTTTTTTTTTTTTTTTTTTTTTTTTTTTTTTTTTTTAATTTATCCTCCTTCCTCCCCTAGATGGTTCTCTAGTCTGTTTGCTCATGGTTTGTGTGCCTTCTTCAGGAGGTACCAGTAACCAAACCCAGGATCTCCCACATGGGAGGTGAGTGCCCAACGGCCTGAGCCACATCTGCTCCCCATGGGCTGTGGCATCTGCTCATTGCAGCAGTGTGGCATCTAGCTCATTGTGGCAGGTGTGGCATCTAGCTCGTTGTGGTGGGTGCAGCAACTGCTCGTCTTCTTTAGGAGGTACTGGGACCCAAAACTGAGACCTCCCATGTGGTAGGTGAGTGCCCAACTGGCTGAGCCACATCTGTTTCACTCGGGAATGCTTTTAATGGAGGATCCTATTATGATCCTCCATTAATAGAGCAATGTGAAGCATCTCTCTTCCATGTCATCCTCATTCTCTTTTAAAGTCTTTCCATACTTGGTCAATCTAATATGCAAATAATAATTGAGAGTATTGGCGATGGAGTTGAGAGTTAATAAATCCTAAATCTAGCTCATTCTTCAGGACCATATTCATTGCTTATATTAGTGATTTTCTGATGTTTGGATTTATAGGGTTTTTTAACACATTTTTTTAAAAAATCTTATTTTTCTGTTTTTCATGCTTATATACTGTCAGCTTATTTTTCTCATTTCTTCATGATCCTCATAAATCATGGGAATTTCTTCAAAGTTTTGTGAACCTATGTTTGAGACCCACACAATTTCGCCTTTGTGATTACCTGGTTCAACCAAGAATTTTATTATGAATAGATTAATTACATGATGAGGTAAAAGTCTCTGTCCAGTGAGAAATGAACACCTTGATTGTCTGGCATGCTCAAGTATCCCACACTGCATTTTACCCAGAAGTAAATGAATAGCAAGGACTCGAAGTTATGCCTGTAGTTAGGAAAATGCAACTTGCCTTTGACAATGTTTACCAGGAATATTTTTAAGTCCACAAGGTGGCAGTATTACTTCATAAAGGTAAACAAGCTAGTGAAGAGGGTGGATTGCTTCGTTATCCAGTAAAAATAAAGAAAGCTTTTGAATGCAACTACAAAACTATGGTCATTGATAAAGTATGGAAGAGTGTTGTTGAAGACAAGATAATATCTGAGGAGAAAGTTGATAATTCAGTAGAAGATTCAGTACAAGCAGTAACCATGTGACATTATGGGGAATCTTTCTACTTTCTACTTTTATGAGAAAGAGGTAAACAACAAGAAAGTAAATTTCATAAGATGCCCTTCGTCCCCACTATATTCTGTCTAGTATCCCATACCATCCACATTTGTATCATAGAATTAATGGATTAAACATTCAATGTTAATGATAATCCAAGTTATCCAGACAGCATTAGATTGTCTCATTTACTGAGGCAGGTAACATATTTTGGAAAGATTTTCACAAATTAACATGAAAGGTTGGATTTAGAAGTTCAACCCTAAATGATTCAGACCAACAGCTATGCTGTGTCAGTGAGTTTCTGTATAGATCTAGTTTATCTAGAAATGTATGAAAATGAAATTCATTTCATTCTGGATCATCTGGGGTATAAATTAATTTAGTGTTCCTGGGATAAACTATGATTTATTCCTCTTCTTCTCCATATTACTGATAAAATATTGCATCTTATCCTAATTGTTTAAATACTGTTTAATCCATCCAAATGTATTTTCAAATAAATTAATTTCAAATTCACTCTATGTTCACTCTCTCACTATTTAATCAAGCAGTCACAAAAACAATTTATCTTGAATAAGGTAGTTACTATTTTGGATCTGTTTCAAAGGACAGCTACATATAACTTAATGAAAGTATGAATTCCTACTGATACTTTCAACATTGTTGAACTTTATCAGTGTTGACATTGCATCATAGAATACTGTGATTTAGAAGCAGATCCAGTACCTTATTTTCCAGTCCTTCTCTTCAAGTCCACAAACATTATTTTCTTAGAGATTTCCCATAGCTCTATATTTGCCATAGTAACAAAATTTAAAGTGGTACTAACAAGTAAAATCCACAGATTCCCAAGCCTTATTTGACCATAAGTTACTTCTTTTAAGAGCGTTGATAAGACATAGAAGATTTATCAGCTTTCAGTTTATATACTTTCACTTCCTTTGTTCACTATTTGGAGTAGGAAACGAAGTCTAAATTGGTGGGATTGTCAGCCTAGTAATAGAATCTTTCATGGAGGGATATTCTTCCTTAGAGACACAGGCATATTTTATCAGGATTGATATTCAAAGAGTGTGATTTGGTACTTGACTCACACTCGGAAACCAAGCCCTTTTTATTGTACTATTAGTTAAGCTTGTTTTGCATTAGGTTTCTGGGATTAAAATTATTCAATGTTATAATAGTTTATTCACGATAAAAATTTTAAGGAATGTTGGTCCTTCACTTTAGGCGTTAGGATAAAAGATGTCGAGGTTAATATTGAACTGACAACCATTAATTTTAGTTTGCTGCGTTGGCTTAGAAATGAACATTAAGAAACTGGTATGACTTAACATAAGAGAAAATAAGGTAGTAAGAAGAAAAGTTGTGTTCCTGGAAATTTTAACATGCCATTATGTTATAATTCGCATAAGCCTGGTTTTCGAGAGACACTTCTGAACGTGGGACAAGGTTAGTGTTCAAATAATCCAGGCTCTCTTTCATTCATTTCTAAGGAGATGGGCAATAGGCCAGCGAAACTGACTTGGAATCAGTTTCAGTCGACTCATGCTCCAAGCTATTCTCTTGTGCAGATGCTATCATTATTGGCTCTAGTATCCAAGGAGGACAAAGTAATGAAGGAAAGTGACAAGGTCATAGAGGTAGAAAAGGAGAAGCTAGCAAGAATAGAGAAGTAGGAGGTTATATTAGTCTTAGTTGAACATGACCCCTTGCTCTCTATCCTTGATGCTGATAGTTCTGTGAAGACAGTTCACTGCACTGGAGAGTAAGAGCTTCATAACTGACTTTTCTCCTGGCTGACTGAAAATCTTGTTGATTAGTTTAAAGTCAGAAGGAGGCTGTTGCATTCCTTTTTACTTTAGTTGCTCTACATATGGGACTTTTAGGAAGATTAAGTGTGGGGAATCAGAACAGTCTGCCACATCTGCTCTCACCAGCTTTGGAATTAGGGCAAGTAGTTAGCATTAGAAAGAAGTGCAGGCATATATATATATGTGTATGTGTTTGTGTGTGTGTTTGTGTGTGTTTGTGTATAGGAAATATAGTAAAGGTGAAAAGATGTTATGGGAAATAATAACCCAGATGCAAATACTATAGGGAGACGAAAATTATCTGTAAAAGATCTTTGATATATAGTTAGTTATGACAGTTTAGATATAGATCCAAAGCCAATATTTTACTCATTACCTCTTTTTTTAAACTATCTTGCTGAACAGGTAAAATTAATGCATAGAAGATTATAGAAGTATGGTAGATTATCGTTGGAAACACAGCTACTCTCTAAAACTTTATCTTCTGTTAAATAAGAAATATGAAGAATTATTTGGTTCTCTTTATTCTTGTGAAGCACTTGAAATCATGGGGTGAAATGTTTAATATTTTTAAAAGTATGTGGTTGATCAGTAAAATGCATTTAATTTTTCTTTAAAATATTTCATTTAGGATTTGTGCATTTTTTTCTTTTTGGAACATGCCTTTTTTAAAACTAAAATAAAATTTCCTTAATTTTTATGTTTAGGTTCACAATGTCAGATTATAACTATGTTATGTTTACAGTGTTGTTGTACTTGTTTTACAGAACATTTTGGTAAGTAGCCAGATAGAAATTAGATATATATATATTGTAAATTTAGATAACAGTGAAATAAAAAGTCAAAGTGGACAGGTTGAAACAAAGGTTTAGTATCTTCTTAATAGTATAAATCCATTTTCAAATTCCAAATTGCATTAATCATATAATATAGATGTACAAAGGTATTTAATATTATATACCTTTTATTTTGCTTTGGAGCCTTATTCTGAACATATGAGAAATAAATAAATTATGATAAAATATCAGAATTGATGAGGTTATTGCAGAGTGTGAAGAACCAAAGTAAATTAGAATTCTGCTCACCGTGTGCCTCAGAGCTTATTCCACCTGACTCATCGAATGAAAAATTCATCAATTAATCCTCTGACAATAACGATATATACACAAAAATCAATCTAGAATTGATTTTTTTAGTCCGAACATGAAAACCAAGCCCTGACTTACACATAATGTGAAATTTCTCCTCATTTTGACTTTATTATTCAGTATAACAGCTAATGTGTTCATATAATTATTTGTTCTGAGTCAACTACAAAAGTGTGATTGTTTGAGAAAGAGTATATGTGCTATGGTGATGTTCTGAAGCACAATCCTAGTGAGTTAATAAAGTTGTCAGATGCATGTAAGAATACAGCTGATAGGAATCCCTAGAAGGCAGCCAGTAGAGAGGGACACCGATCACTGAGCCCTGATGGGAGACCACCCAGGACAGTGAACAGTGAGCTGAGTACTGAGGAAGATCAAAGAAAGAGAAGAGTAACATACAATAACTCAGATCTCAGATACAGATTAAAAAGAACATTGTTAGGGGTATGATTTCTATGAAATGTATTTTTTGTGATGACTAACTGCAAAATAGAGAAAGATGCATATTTTCCTTGTGCCAACCTGTTTTGTCTTGTCTGTTTTATAGATACAGTGTTTCAGAATGCATTAAACATTCGAATGATCTTTTTGCTTTAATTCAGTAATCCTGTGTAGATTTGTACAGACTTTCAAAGCAGCCTTTTTTCAAGCTCTTTTCTAGCTAAGTTTCTTTCTTCCATTAGGTCAGTACTACAATAAAATTAATACAGATATTTCAAGAAAATAATCTAAGGCAAATAGTGTGTTTTTTATTTTTTAAAAATCCTGGCAAAGTGAATTCAGATATTATATTGGTACACAGGAAAAGAGTTGTATGGTTTGAATTTAAATTTACATTATCTAGCCCAATGTTGGTTGTTCTGAGTCTTTAACCTTTAAATTATGTGGTTCCAAAACCTAAATTATTGCTGGTAGACTCTTAATTTCTATTTTGCAAATTCTCCTTTGAATTTTATCAGACTACATTGGAAAGTTCTCTGTGTGTCTACAGAAAACTTAATATAGCTCTAAATTCTTTCCAGTTAACATACTATGGTAAAGAAAAGAAGATATACACTCCACCAATATACAGTAATGTTAAACAACAAAGAAAATTCAGGGGAAATGTTAAGCTGGAGAACTCTGTCAGTATTACTTATCTCACATGTGGTAAATTTTGATGACTCTCTTCTGAATGTGGGTTCTTGAAAGAAATGAACATTAAACTGTTTTTATGTTTTATAGATGTTCCAAAAAAGCTGAATACATATGATTCTGAAGCTATTAGAATTTTTTTACCTTGTCACAATAGCAGTAAGAAAATTGCAATAGAAATGTCTTCTTGAGTACATAACATATAAAATAATGTGTTTTTTCCCTGTAGTTTAAAATGTTAACTGTATTTTAGGTCTCATTCTTTGCATATGCCTTGACAATTATGATTGCTTTATTAAAGAAAGAGCTTTTGTGCTAGTTATATGTCACAATACCAAATATATTATATCTGAGCACTACTTATGGTGTTCTATTTCTAATCGGGTCAAATATGTCTAGTGAAAGACTAAAGTAGGATAATATGTATTTTTAAGATCTTTTGTTACAATATTTGTGGCTTTTTAATTTCTCTTTTAACAATCTGGAAAAATGCTTATTTTTAACCAAGTTTTATATCTAATGAAATATTCTTCATAAATCAGTTGGAAGTATCTTAGTTTATAAATAATTTTCTGAACATTCTGTAAAAGAACATAAATCATTGAATTTCTTTAAAACATTCATATCTTTTTTTAGCATTTTGACCTTTATAGTCTTTTGTATCAGATGCATTTTGAAGGCCTGTAAAAGATTACATATTTATGTAATTGTCACCCCTGAGAAATATACTTTTATTACAGAGTAAGTAATAAAGAATAACTAAGGAAGAAGCATGTCTTTGTCAGTTTATTTTCTGATCTGTATTTCTACTACAAAGTTGGGTTTTGTTTTGTTGTTTAATCTTACTGGAAATATGTGTTTAATAAATGAATGAAAATTAGTGATATATATTAGTAGTCATAGAATAGATGCAACTATATTAACTGACAGCTGTGTCAGTGTACTTACAAATATTTGAATATATTTAAAGTAACAGAATCAGATTTTCTGTTAATTCTTATATTTAATGCTTGCTCTCTTTATATGCAGTCTTTTTTTATCACATTAGATTTGAATAGCTAAAGGATTAGTCATTTTATTAATCATGGATAACAACCTTTATCTGCAAAAATTGTAAATACCTTTTTAAGTCTTAAAAAAATTCTATATATAATTATATACTATCCAGTATAAAAATAATTACATTTTGTTCTTCTGTATTTTAACTTGGAGAGAAAGATACCTGTTATATTTTTTTGTTTTTTTCGATAGGAAAAAAAATAAGATATTGGTAGGGAAAAAAACTTTCTCTTCAATATAGTTACTTTAGATTTTTGTAAATAGCATTTTAGTTATTATTTCTACCTCCTGTACTTTTTCCTTAATCATTCTATTTTAAAATGTTGCAGTATAGTCAGTTTATGGGCAGCAGGGGGCAGAGGTGGTCATGGGGAAGTAAAAAAGATTTGTTGTGGAATTGAACCCAAGAAGAACTTGATGTAACAGAACATTATTTTAAGTCTCTGGTTCCATTCCTCTATTTAGAAACTTCAAAGAATTTATATTTTTTCCCATTTTTCGGGATTATTCATTTTTACCTTTGTTAATTCTGGTTCATTTATAATATAGAAACAATTGACAAGTTAATCATACATCTTAATCAAATTTCATAATACAGCTATTATTTAAAAGTTAAAATTTTTATACACACTTTCACATTAATTATCTGTTAATATCACAAACTGGTATCCTCTACTGAAGTGGCATAGCACATAAGGAAGAAAAACATACTGGAATGCCCATTAAATATTTTACATGGCAAATAATTTCCTGTGATATCATCAGGTAATGATTTCTCGCAATATTCAGTTGTTTTGTTATATAGTTAACATATGTTTGGAAATTTGGGGGTATACTTGTTCTTTGCTATTTCTCTATCAGAGTAGCTTGATCTTTATTAAAACCTGTCAATAAGCTTTTTAAATTTTTTGGTCACTTTATTTGTCAGAAAAAAAACTTCAAACTCTTAAATTTCCATATTTTGCTCATTCTAGCAGCATTCTTAGAACACAATTCCCAAGTTTTCCACTCGTAAAGTTTTGATAAAATAGCTGTCACATGAAAAATCGAATAATGTTGGCTTTTTAAAAAGTCTGAAGATGATTCTTTTAAGTGAGATAATACCTCACATTCATTAGAAATCTCCTACTTTTGTTCTAATAATCTTTGTACTTAAAAATGGGATTTATTAGGTAATATGATATTCAATAGAAATAACCTGTTTGGAACTGCTTCTAAAATTGACTTTAAAAATTTTATCATTGAATTCTAATAGTATAAAATTTGGTAAGATTAACACACAGTGTTATTAATATTTTTTACACAAATACCTCAAAGCACAATGTGCTTAGAAAAGTGGTTTAATTTACTTCAGAGGTCAGTAAAGTACAAAATACTCTGATATTATGACTCTAATGTTTCAAATGACATTTTTATCAAACAAGTTTATATTCTTGAAATGAAGTTTTTATCTTACGCTTTTAAAGAATACAAATAGATTTTTGTGTGTATCATTTAAAATATAATTTGAGGTTATTTACTAATATTTTCACTATAGCTTAATATATCTTATTTGAAAAATGATTACAAAAATTAAATAATTGGCTAAACTCGTGGTCTAGATAATAGCCTTAATTCCTTATTTTCTTATATAATTTTTAAATTCTTTGGTTTTTCTTTTCGTAAATTTATAACATTTTCAGCAGAACATTTAATGAATGTTTCCTGTGTGTATAGCATTCTTCTAGAATCTACCTAGTTTGTTTAAAAATTTGGTTCATATGACTATGATAATGAATTTTAACTCTTCTGTTTTGTATATGGTGATGACAAAACTTAGTATTTCAGGAATATTGGTATGATATAGCCTACCAATAAGATAAATTAATACCTTTCAAATTTTTGGTTTTTGAAAAATTATTTTCAATTTTGCAATATCTCTTAGTAGCTTATTCTACTAAAGAAAAAGTGTTTAAAATGAATATTTTAATTAGATTACAAATAAAATATGAAAACATAAGCAAATTACAGTATGCACTTTAAATTGACCAAGATACATTTCTCTTTCTAAGCATTTCATTTAGGAGAAATCTTATATCATTTAAAGAAGATGTGTACTGCATCTTTTTTCATTCTTACACAATCAGCAGGTTTTTAATGTTCCTTGTAAAAATGTCTAAAAAGAATTTTAAAATACCAGCAACAGTTTAACTCCTTTTGACTTTCATGATGACGAAGCGTGTTCAAACTACAAATAATATTCTGGTGTAAACAACAGTATTTTATCTAGGAAATTTTAAATGATTCCCTTATATAGTTCTGAATGCCATCCTTGTGAACCCAAAATTCCAAATACCATTGTTGTCCTATTGGATCCTATAGTCTCAGGAAAACACAATAGCAACAATATTTTAAGGCATTACCTACTAGTGTTGAAAGAGTTTGAGAATTATGTTGGGTGGGATGATAGTCTAAAAGTAAATATAAGCATCTGAAAATAAGAATCTTTGAGCATAATTGAAGTGATGTAAACTTCTTTTATCCTGAAGACATTTTTAAGTTTATAGATTTCTTGGATTCTATTTCTGTACACATAAAATATTATGAGTTACAGAGTCAAAGTTAATCATTAATTGGGTCAAAGTTATACAGCAGATTCTGTGCCTTTATTATACACAGTAGCATTCCAAACCATACTTTGAATCTGGGGTTAAACTTAGGTTTGGGGTGAGTATGTGCATGCACATGCACTTGTGTCTATATATAATATATACATGTGTGCATATGTAGCATGAAAGAGAGAGAGAACCCAAAATCTTTTGAAATAAAATATTTTCATTTGCTAATAGTTGACAGGGGAAGCCAGGGAGAAGTATTCAGCAGAAGCACTTGCAGTGACATAGGGCTACTTCTCCTGCCTTCTAAAGATCCACTTTTCCCAGAAAATTACTAGTTTATGTGCAGATTCCTGGCTTACCAAAATGCTTTATCAGTGAGCAAACTCAGCAGAGAGTTGTTGGAGTTAGTAGAAAATAAGTTAACATATTATCTTTTTGGTTATTGCACGTCCAATGCAATTAAGCCTTAACACAGTGAACATGTAAATAATTTTAAGGTATTTCCATTTTAGCTAAACATTAGTATATGCTAATTTTTTTACATAATCATTGCTATTTTGACCATTTATTGGGATTAACAAATAGCATTTTTATGACATTTGACATTTTTACAAAATGCTTTCCTACAGTTTTCTATTTTTATTTGAGGCAGAGAAGGCAGCCTTTGTCATTATCCCCATTATATAGATGTAGAAATTGAGGCTTAGTGTTTTAAGTGATTTTCCCAAAATGTCATAGCTAATAAAAGACCAAGGTGATAGTAGAAACCAAATCTGAATCCAAATTCTGTTCATGCCCTTTCAACCATCTCATACCCTCTCCTCTTTATGTTGGTAGTTTAAAAACTCATTGATGGTTTCATAGTTCAAAAATATGAGAGGAAAAACAGAAATGCAAAATTTCTGTAGAATGACAAATGGGATACTTTGTTTCAGTTAGGATTTTATCATCTATGCTAGTGGCAAACATACATCTTAACTGCCTTTTAACAGAAAATATGAAATGTAAAACAGAAAAGACTTGCCTTGTCAGCTCAATCCTGTGTTGGTTGATTATCTTTATAGTAAACATTCTACTATTACCTTTTCATTATTTTCTTTTGACATAAATAATATAATGACATACAGTGGCTCTTTTTTTAATGGAAGCACCTTAAGTAGCATCAAGGAATATAGCATTTAGCAGAATTGGAACTATTTTTTTTAATAGTGGAATCCACTTTATTTTTATTTATTTATTTTTATTAGAGATGTTGTGAGCTTACAGAACAATCATGCATAACATGCAGAATTCCCATATATCACCACTCCATAACATCTTACATTGTTGTGGAACACTTGTTACAGATTTTGATAGAACATTTTAAAAAATAATTTTTCTTATATTCTAGAAATATGAGTGTATATAATGAATATTTTTAGAGTATCTGCAAAAGGCTTTACTTCCAATTTGCAGAAGATACTTTGTAATTCTACTGAAATCTAGAAAGGGGAGGAATTAATTTGTATTCAGTTGTACCAGCCTATCTTTAAGGAAATATTATTAATTTTCAGGTACTACTAGCCCAAGAGATTGAAATTTAAAGTGTAACTTAATACCTAAGTTTGAGAAGGAATAGAAGAGAGCCTCTTATATGCCAACAGAAACCTTGTCTAAAGCTCAAGATTACTAGTATTTTTTAATTATCTTATTTCTCTTAATTTAATGTTATCAGCAACTACAGTAGGCTTATTTCTGAATTTGTTTCTATAAATATTTACCCTGATGTCATTTTATTTAAATGATATTTAGATTTTTTCCTGAAATTAATCGCTTTATTCTTACCCATTTTAACATTATCACCTCCCAATTTTATTTAATAGAAACTATCTTTGCATTTAGGGAATATTACCCGCACACCAGTTTGTCTCTATGAATGTAGTCTGGGAATCATAACTATTTTTTAATTTAACTATTTAATAGTCCCTTTTGTCAACTTTTAAGTCCTTTTTCATGGCTGTCTTCTGACTTATATAAATGTTGTATATCTGTCTTAAATTATGGAGCCACTGGCATGCATAATGCTACAGAGTTGAGGAGTAAGAGGCTTTTTACTATATTCTCAATGTCTCTTTCTCTGAAATAAATATTTGATTTAAGCTGTTCAAGCAATGTTTGTCTTCCCATATTGTTAGGCCAGAGTGCATCACTAAGGAAGAGTCTGGGCAAAGTGTCAGTGCAAAAGTGCAAAACGTCATGATAATAAGTGTAGCAATAGAATTGAGGAGACAAATACCATTATGTCCCCTTAAATTCCCTGTTTTTCTACCTGGTACATATAATTCCTTAGGTCTATTCTTCTAACTTATACCTTACCATTGGACATTTGATTCCTTCATTGAAAAATTTCATTAAGTTACCTGCATAAATGGGAATTTCCTTGTGACATCCAGAGAGTTTGAACTTTACTTTTTATAGTATGCATAAACCAAAGTTATATTTTTTTAATGTCGGTTCTCTCATTCTAAATAGGATTGAGGAGAATTATAAATTTGGAAAATAGACTAGACTCCATTCTTGGCCAATTAAATCTTTTTGTAAATATCTGCAAACACTATACTCTCTGTATTAACCATGTGTTGTTAAGACTTAACAATGGGTAGAGAGATTGAAAGGTAACTGCTAAAGGGTGTGGGGGGGGTTCTTTTTGTTGTAATGAAAATGCTCTACTATTAAGTGTGGTGAATAATGCACAACTCTGTGATTATACTGAAACCCATTGAATGTATGCTTTGGATGGATTGTATGGTATATGAATATATCTCAATAAAATTGTTTTTATAAAAAGGTTAAAATTGGCTTTAAGTTACTCAAGTAAGTGGAAAGTTTTATTACTGTAATATTATTGATTAGAAACAGTTTGTTATTTTATTCATTTCATGTAAGAAAAAACTCTTATTTAGCTATGGTACTTTTGTATTACCATTGTTGCAAACGTCTTATATATTGGTTTTCAGTGTACCCATATTCAGGGACAGAATGTAAGAACCCTCAACTCTAAGAAGAGTTCCATGTTTGTTCCTATCTTGTTCTAGGTACAATTTTTATTTTTATTTCCTCCTCTCTCTGTTTTTTTTTTTTTCACTAAAGCAACCAATGTAATAAACCACATTGCTTACATTTTAAAAAAAGACTTAAGAGTAAGTAGTCAGGTCTGTAGTTGTACTAAGAGATAGGATTTTAAATTTAAGCAGTCCCATTTTCAGTTGTCAAAAATTAATACATTTTAGACCATTCCTAACCTCTGGCTATTCTTTTCACATGACTTAGAGGGAAGAAATCTAAAACACAACAAAGAAGATTCCACAGTAAAGGAGGTCACCTGACGAAGATAAAACCTTCCCTTACCCTTTTACTAAAGGAGAGGTTTCTCCCTAATCCAAATAAGCCTTATTAAGAGTTCTCATTTGTAGTCAGCTGATACTGTATCGAAAGATAAAGTTTACAATTTGTTCTCCATCTAGTCAGTAATTGTGGACAATAGTTAATACTTATATTGTACCTGATGCAAAGGCACAATCTACCCTGTGCAGGTTACAATTAGCCCTGACTTATGAATGAACATGACACTTAACAGCTGCGATTATTCCCTTCAGTCTTCACAGTCGTGCGTTAGGGGCTGGTTGTCACCTATATGTTTTTCCTGTCCTTCCTTACAAATACATGAATATTCCAATTCATACATTAGAATTTAAGAAAAAAAATCTGTTTCAACCTGTACTTCCACAAACTTCTGACCATCCAATCTAGAAACTCTAATTTTAAACAAGCAGCCAGGACAAAACATAGACTGATAAAAATAGGCTTGAGTTGTGCTTGAGAAAGAAGTGGTTTAAGTGTTTTTCACAATGTTTTGTTTTTACTTTATTAATCTGAAATCACTGAACTAACTGTATCATGTGTTTGTGCAAGTTTATGGGCCAACTCATAGCAAGTTACAGCTTTTAAAAATGTTATATGCCTAGGACTGAATTTACACTGATGTACAGAGTTTTTTGTTTTAATTGTTGATAGTTGATTTGTCCATTTGTACCTTATGCTGCCTTGAATCATTTATACTGTGTGCCATAATTTGTTCTTATTCTTTCTGTATAACTATCACCAGCAAACCAATAACGGAATGCATTTATCCTAGGGAAGACCACCATTTTTACTGAAAAATACATAGCAGAAATCTTAGCTAATTTTACCAGGTTCTGCTTTTGAGAGTAGGTGTTACTTGGTTTTCTATCATGTGTGAGTATATATTTATATGTGGATATGACTTTAGTTCTTATAAACTGTTAAAGTATTTAAAGTAGATTTTTTAAATTTACTTTATTGCTTTTTATATAATATCTGACAATATTAAAAAAGAGTCTTGGGTAATAGTGCCAGTTTTAGTAGAAAAGTTTTCTCCATCTAGTAATCATATATCTTTATTCCACCCCCAAGTGTATATAGTGAAAAGATATGGTGTGCTTTTCTTATAAAAATAAGAAAAATTCAAGAGACACAAGTGAATTAACCCAATCCTCTGTGGGCTAATTTCTCATGTCACAACCTGGGAAATTATTCAGGTTCCCAATACCTTTGCTGTATATTAAAGAAAACTTTAAGCATGTGAAAACACTCCTCTCTGGCAAAATTTCTAGGCAGTGCTCTGAGCATACATACAACCTTGTTAAAGTTTATAAGATGCTGTTTAGCCCAGCTTGAATTCTCAACGTGTACTAAAAAGAGAATTCACCCCTACTAAATGGCCCATAAGATAATAGGGGCAGGTGTACAACAAAGCTCTTGCTCGGCCAGCACTTGTGTGGGAACAGCCCTTTAACTGTCCTTTTGAAGACCCCGTGTTTGAGGCTGAATATGGTGGAGTGACATCTGCAAGATTGGGCAGGTGGTGAAGCTGATGCTTCTATCTGCATGCCAAATAATGACTCTTCTTAATGGCTGAGATGGACACCAGATTGAGGTGTCTTTGTAGAAATGAAGAAAAGAGTAGCTAATCATACTTTTGGAAAGACTTTTGTAAGCCACATCTAAAAGAAAAATTATCTTTTTCAGAAATGGCATCTGATACTCTTAACTAATCTGCTACTCTCCTGATGCTGCTTTCTTCACCCAACTTTCTCTCAACAGACTTCGCAGAATATATTTAGATTTCAAACTCCTAGCCTTCTATTCTTTTTATGGCCTATGTAGGCTGTCAACAAACCTCTTGTACACAAATTCTGCTCTAATTTGATATGGGAAAGCATGTAACCATGGAAACGTTCTTTGTACCCTATCTCAAGCCCTGTATGCTTTATTTACCCTTTATAGAGTAGAACAAATAATCTACATAATTACTATTCACTTTTTTTACTAATTCCCAGCTAAATAGCAAATGTATGACTAAAATATTTCTTCACAAAGGTAACATTTTTAATCAGACAAGTGTTACTACTCTGACTGTATTTGGATTTTTAAAAAATGAGCAATATTCAGATTGACCTTTCTTTTACCATGGTAATTATGCACATGGTTCATAGCAATGATTTTGACAACAATTTCTTTAGAATATTCCTTTATTTGTATAAAACAGAAATATCCACAAACCAGGAAATTAACATTTTATTGAACTCCTTTTATATATATTATAATACAATAATATATGTGCTATATTTGTAGTTCTGCAGATTGCCATTCTTCCTTTCTGATGAAATAATTCTAGATTAGCTGCTTGTTCCACATTGACACAAATTAAAACCTAAAACACTCTAATCTAGTACATTTTCCATATTCTTTGTTATTCTATATTTTATTTAACTTTAAAAAGCTGTTGCCCTTCATATGTTCATCCGAATCTTGTTCTTATATCACAAGTCCTGCTCTCTGAGACCTACTAAGCAAGTACAGCTATTTATAGAAATGTACCTGATGTAAACTAATCCATGATTGTATGTTGACAGTTAGAATGAAAGGTAGCCTATCATACTCATTTTCTAACTACCAGTACAGTGACTGTCTCCTTTATTCATTATATTTACACATTCATATTTGAACATGTAGCAGAAGAACTAGAAAGTAATGGACAATGTCTTTGAACTTCTGAAAGACATTCAAAAATCTAGCAAATGTCTTCCAAAGTTCTTGAGGTAGTATTTACTTTTTATAAGTGGATGTCTACGAATATGCTAAAAATCTTTATAGTAATAGATGGCATTTTAGCAACCAGACCAAGAATGGCTGTTAGTAGAGTTCTTTAGTTGTATAACATTAGGTCATATACTACTTTTCATGGGTACCTTTCTGTTCAGCCATATGCTGATGTTGTTATCTAACTGCACACCCCTCCACTCTATGTATACATTCTCACATTTCTCTAAGGAAAATGGATATTTTGCTTTATTTCCTCCTCTACTTTGTAGACTCATTCTTGCAATCATCTCAGGTTTCCAAGATTTTTCCTTTTCTTTTTGATTACACACCATTTTTCAAAAATTTCATTCTTGATCATTACAAATTCAGATAGAACTTAAACAAAAGGGAACAATCACTGTCTGGGGCCAGCTGGATAGCCCAGTGGATAGGGCACCAGCATACCACATGGGAGGCCCAGGGTTCGGTTCCCGGGGACCTCTCCTAGCGGGCAGACCACCTTGAGAATGGCAAGCCACCATGGGCGGGCCAGAGCCGCCGTGGACAGGGCAAAAAGCTGCCACGGACAGGGCAAAAAAGCCGCCACGGGCAGGGCAGGTTGCCCGCGAATTGAGCGCAGCCAGCCACCCGCGAACTGAGAGCCGGCCGTGAATGGAAGCAGAAGCCGCCCACAAGCGGGGAAAGCCCCGCCTGCGCAGTGACCAGTCTCAGCGCATCGCTGCAGCGGGGGGGAGGGGAGATATGTAATAAAATAAATAAATCTTAAAAAAAAAAAAAACAATCACTGTCTTCAAATGTGGTTGCAAATTTCTAAAAGGTTAGGTAGTGGTCATTATGCCTTACTTCTTCACAACCAGCAGGGCCCAATTCTTTTGCATTAGGAAAAAGAAGTAATGGGGAAGAAACCAGAGCTACTAAAACAACTATAGGATGAAGAAAAGTTAATCCAGAGAGAATGCCCAAAATTTGGAATATAAGATCACAAGGGTAGTTATCAGACCATTTGGGCACAGGTCAGAATCACATCATGTGACTAGTCTTTCCATTACCATTATGACATTTCTTCCTAAAGTAAGACACCAGCTCCAAAATTTCACAATTAATCCAACCCTTAAAGACATAAATTACTGATTTCTTTTAGTTATGTGGCTGATCAGCTTATACAAATAATGTTTTCTGTACTCCATTTTTTTAAAAATCTCATTTTACCATGATTAGTGAGCTAACCTTCATAGCTACTAGATATTATTTAATTTATATTGCAGGAGGAGCATATTTTACATACTTATTTTTAAATTTAGTTTATTATTTACTTTTTATTTGTACCTTATGACTGTATTAGGTAATAACTAAGTAAAGCACTTTCCTCAAAAATAAAAAGGACATGGAATAGCATTTTTTATTTTTCAAAACAATGCTTTTAGAAAAAGTATTTCTTACATTACTTTCAAGCTTAGTACCATGTTCCACACATAGTTATCATTCAGAAACTTCTTGATTAATTTGATTTACGGATCCCTGGAAGAGATGTTCACATTGATTTGGTTTTTTAAAATCATTAAATATATATCACCGACTGTCTAGCTCTCATTAACCAGATAATACTTCTCTTTTTACTTTAATGGTTTCTTCATATTAGAGGTAGTTAGTATGTCTAAACATTAATTGTTAAATATAGAAAAATGTTTGTGCTGTTATTTACTTTTTTCCCCCAAATTTTGTTGTTCCCAAGCATTCCATGAGGCACCAATAAAGACAAGTCAAGAATTATACCCATGTCATTAAGATTAAAACTATTAATACTAGCATAATCGACTATATGACATTTTAACTGGCCTTTTATATTAAACCTAATCATAATAATGTAAAATGTCCTAATTATCCATCCTTGTGGGCATACTTCATTCTGTGTAGTTAGTTTAACTGTAAAAGATGCTATTGTCCTGATATCCTAAGTAACTTTATAAAGTTTTCTACAGTTAATCAGGGCACTCTTACCTCATGCCCCCATCATACCCTTCACATTTTGCCTCTTCCTTGAAATACAAACTAAAACCAAAGGAACCAGCTCTGCCTGTAACAGTAAGCCACCTTCAAACTCAACCCAGAACAAGCAGTAAATTTCCAAAATATTTTTGCAGAAGCCTAAAACCTTGTTGCTTTGTTCTTCCATGAATATAGAGGGAAACTTGATCACCAGGTCCAAAAAAAACCTTTACACACAAGATTTTTTCTTATTTTAGGGAGCTTCTTAGAAACTTCGGTAAAGAAGCCCTGAAACACCACTTGCATCTCTATTTGCTCCAAGCAAACATTTTAGCAATGTTAAAGAGTTTGTAGGTGATATCTGTTGTTTCTATGTGAGCTGCTTGTTTAGCTGATGAATTCCAAATGTTTCTAACTTCACCTTTTAAAATATATCTGACTTCTAGGGGTGACACGTGGTCATTACAGAACCATTGTCAGAAGTGCCATCAATCTATGTATGTGTGCTATAGAAAATCATGGTATTTGCCATTTGAGAATGTAAAAGTATCAAAATGTCGTAATTAAAATTAGAAATAATTTATCACAAGCTAAAATTAATAAACATATAGCATGTAATGGTTAATGATGTGAGCTCTGTTGTCAGACTGGACTATAATCCTACTTCTACCACTTATTTGCTGTGTTAACTGCTATAAATTAAGGATTCAGACAATTTCTCTACCTTATGGGTTTAAGAGAATGCTTAAATGAGATAATACATGTAAAGTGCTTAATATACTCGTCATACAATGAACCCTCAAAAATGTCAGCTGCTCTTGTTATTTATAATTTTTCATTCTTGAGCCATGTATTAGATTTTCTAAAGGTTATAGGCTTGCTTTCATCATTTTCTTGTGCGTGTTTGTGCTTGAGATTAATTGGGGTACAGAGTCAAAATGAGGACCACCAAATGAATAGCATTTACTTAGCCATTTGGTCCACTTAGGACTCTATTTACTGTACAAACATGGACAATTGGTCATTTTCATTCAGTTTACCACTAGGGAGGTGTTTTGTGTTTGTTTTTTTATCACTGCTAAGAGCTGCCACTAGCCAAGACTAAGGTAAGTTTCTAGAAAGAGAGAATGAAGGATGAGAGAATGAAAGGAAATAGTAGTAAGGAGTACATAAAAGAAAGGTGCATGTGAAGAGCAGTCAAGTACAATAAATGTCACCTGAACTATGGGTAATGGAAACAGTTGTGCTTAAAGTCTGACTCTGAGACCTTTATAACTAAATAGCTTCCACAGACCAAAAAAAAAAAAAAAAATAGGGAAGGAAATCCATGAAAATCATGCATAAAAGGCAATAATTAAAGAAAAAAGAAGTATCAACAGGGAATATGCTGACATAATAATAAGAAATGGTATTATATCTCATTTTGGACCTACCAGTACTCATCTTGTGATGAGATACAAAAAATAGTGAAAGTGGGGAGGAATGAGTATTCATCATTGGAAGACATCAGATTCTAGAGCAGTATATCCAAATCACTAAAGCTTCCTTATTGCTAGAATGACCCAGGACTTGCAAATTAACTTTAATCTGTAAACATGGTACAGCAAGGTATTAGAGAATAGAAAAGAAAGATTTTTCTCACAACAAACTCTGTCATTTGAGAATGTAAAGATATCAAAATGTCAAAATTATCACATTCTCAATATTCCTGGTACCCACTGAACCTTTCTTAGGCCAGTCACATGCCTAATACATTTTTGCTCTGTTGTATTTCCTTGTAAAATTCAGATTTTTGAATTCCCAGTGCTAGTAAGCAAATCTGAAAAGTGTTTGTATAGGCAAGAAATCAAGTTACTCTGCCCCAAATATTTTTAGCATGAGGATCTGGCAGCAACTCAGTAAAAGAACCTTGCAGAATTAGTGATCTTTTTGAATAAAATAGGAAGCTAATATTCCGTTACAATTGTAGTTCCTCTTTTTCTCCTCTATCCTAGTTTGTCATTCTTGAGTACATTTTCATAATTTTAAACTATATATTTTTAGTTTTGAGTGCATTTCTCTAATTTTAACTACATCTTTTTAAGTTCAAAATGGTTTAGAATGAAAGTACTTGTAGCAAGTGCCTATTTGTGGTCTCTTTGGCCTTTTTGCTAGTTTATTGGGAGCATCATTTCTTTTTATTTTTCTTGATAAGGAAGGAGGTAGAAGTAGGAAAATCAAAAGTAGAGTTATATATTAGTAAAGTAACCTTGATTGATAAATTAGTATTTTTATGTTGAGAAGTTACTTCTGTGTTGAGGAGAAGTGACTTCTACTTCGTGGGGAGTTCGGGATCACAAAATGCATAGAGGGGCAGTTTGCTTTTAATAAAGACCATAACTTTTTCTTGGTTTTGTCTCAGTTTTTGTTTTTGTTTTTTGATCCAGAGTGTTGGGTCACAAACTCTTCCTCTCCATTGATATTTGGGAATAAAACAAGTGACTTCACTTGAGTTAAGTGGTTTAACTGCTCATTCTAAATGATGCTCCCGTTTATGTGCCAATTTCTACTTTGCTTTATGTGTTATGAACTTAATATAAGATGGAAAATATTTTAAAGTGTGCATGTGGTAGAAGACTGAGGATCTGGTGCTTTAAGCCCTCCTTGGATTTTTATTTAGTTAGCATTCTGTACAGTATGGAAGTTTACACTTTCTGAGGAAGATGTTAACTTAGCTTCTTCCTCACTTAACATAGTGTCCAATGACTTAAAAAAAAAAAAGTGAACACATGTCACAGAAGTTGCAGTAACCTGCTAAGATATTACCTCTTGAGCTTACTTCGGGAACCATGAATAGTTGAGGTTTTACATTTGAAGAAAATGGTAAAATTTAAACTTACCCTGCTTACTGAAATACAGGCTATCATCATTCTGTTTCCCTTTCTCTTAAAATATGGGCTGCATTTTCCAGAAATTAATAGGAATGCTGTTAAGACTCTTGACATGCATCTAACATGGTAGCATCTCTTCTGCTTACATCTTGGGACCACGATAAAGATAGCTATGACAATGGATTTCGATTTGAAGACGGGGTCAACTATTTTTAGGGTAGCCATAAACATTTAATGTCCTCTCCAATAGTCTACTTAATAAAATTTCTTAGGTATAGATTTCTTATAGACTAGTACTATTATGGCATATTCTTTCAACATTTTTTCTTTATAAAAAGATGTTAGAAAAAGTGTTGAAGAATCCTATTTGCTTATTATATTTTGTGATATTTCATAAGTTTCTTTTCAACTGCATATTACTTATATATTTAAAACTACTTTTTACTCATTTATTCACATTTTAAAATAAAAAATATATTCTATTAATATTGAGGGTAGCTTACAGATTTCAAATTTCATTGTTATCATTTAGTGTTAATAGAATGGTTTAATCTTGCACCAAATTTTGTGGGAACCAGAGCCTTCTCCATATTTTATAGGGAGCAAAATATGCT
>PVKH010000108.1:0-17500 GCA_004027955.1 Chaetophractus vellerosus | reverse complement strand
GACATTTCTAGTAGAGCCTGTATGATCTAAGCCAGGGCTGGAAGGGTTGAAATTCTAAGGTTGGCTTAGAACTATGCATGGCTTACTTCAGAGCCCTGTGTCACTGTGTTCATTAGTTTAAAATCCCCATTAACCCTTCCCTTCCACCTAACAACTATCTTCAGTATTATTTCACATCAGAACTCAGACATACTGCATTTTTCCTCCTTGAAACATTTTAGAAGGAATTTTTAAATTAGGACCACCTAATCGCTGTGTTTTTAAAAGCCCACATGTCTAGATTGTCTATTCATTTAATTTTTGTCCATGATAGATTATTAATGAAAAGAACATTGTTTAAGTGCACATAAAAGTACCTCTGTTGCTGCTGGCTGATACTTGATAAGCACATTTCTATAATTTACAAAGGTAAATAATGTATTTGATGTTTAAGTGGCTTAAAAGACACAAAAAAATAATCATTAGGAAGCTAGTTTGGCAAATAACATATATGTTTTTAACTAAAATCATTTCTATGTCTAAGAACAAGTGATGGCTGGGGAGATTTTTTTCCTTCCCTGTGCATGCAGCACTATTATGATACTGTGCAGCACAGGCATGAGACATTTTAAATTTTGAATATGATAATACTTTGTTTATGTAATTTCATCACTCCTTGCCATTCTCAGAGAAGTTTTTACAAAAGATTTGAACTCATAAAGTGACCTTTATTTTAAGCAGCTTAATGCAGTTTTCTCATTATATTGGTATGTAGAAATATGACTTGTTGACTGTCTCATACTATAACTTATTTGCTGTTACCATGTCCTGTCTCTTTGAAAGAAAATTAAGTTGTGATTAAAGTTGAAAAGCAGTTGTTGTTTTTCTTTTTAAAGCCAAGTCCTTCACCTCCATATTTTAGGTTCTTATCACTTTTTTCCTGAGTATGCATATTATATTATAGAAACTTTAAGCAATTGCAAATTTTTATATGTTTTATATATATGAAAGGGTCACAGATGGTAGAAAGATTTGTTACCATGAGGTAGTGTAGCATTTTGTGATTATAAAATTAATCTGTCTCTAAATCTGTTTAAAGAGTTTTTGCCATCTAATGAGCAATATAAATTATTAATATTTTCATGTTCTTGGGGACAGTCACAGCCATAATTTTACCAACACAGCTGTTTGACCCAGTGACATCATGTTTTGCATATTTTTGCATTTTAATGAATTAGTCATTTAAAAGGTTACAAAGAAACCATAACTCATAAGTAATTAAATTATTTAGCAGAAAAAGTATGAGAAGATCTTCTGACATAGGTCACTGTGGGAAGAGAATTTCATAGTTGTATTCAGTTGCACCTGTTCATTAGAAGGTAGATGTGTATTGAAGCTCTTCCTTTAGTTTATGCAATGATTTTATTTGTTAAAATATCTGAATATATACAACACATACACACAAATAGTACATATCGCTGTGATGGAATAAGTTTAAATACCACTCTTAACACAAACATAGCTTACCATTTAGTCTTAGTCATCTTTGAAAGTCTCATTGGATTGGTTTCAGAAGTCTTATCATTATGATTTTTACCTTTTTTTTCCTTCTCACAATCCGCTTTCTCTTGAGGAATAAAGTGGCTTCGTGTAGACATTTTAGGGATTGGTACTTGATTCTGATTTGAGATTTTCTATTGAGTGGAAATACCTTAAAATGTAAGGTGACACTTAATATATGTATATCACTGTACCTAGCACAGTGCTTGGTAATTGTAGCTTCTTATTAACTATTTGTTGCATGAAATAAATATTTAATGAATTATTGAATGAATGAATACTTGAGATCCTTCATTATGTCCTTGCCCTTGCAAGTGGGACTCTAGTACCACAAGCAAAACCCTGACATATTCTTGGAAACACAACAATCTTTCAAAAAAATATTTTGAACACATGATATTTCAATTGAAAAAAAAGAGGAAGGTGGCATATTTTAATGAAAAAGCAATTTATGTACCATAATTCTTAAGCATATATTAAGATTAACTTAAAAACTTAATCATATGCTTGTATGGTATATGACTGGATCAAAGTGATAGTATTTTGAAAGACCATATTCCTACCATTTATAGTTTAATAGCTATGATACATACACAATGTTAAAATGGATTTTAATAGCAAATTAGGTGAATATTGAGCTGGCATTCAGCACTCTAAAACATAAAGGTATAACTAGCATGCAGAACAGTAAAGTTCATAAGATAAACTTATCCATCAAAGTCTGCTTTGAACCATGTGAAAAAGGAGGTGTGTTTATACAGTTCCCTAGATCCATTTAGGGATTTTGGTTTTTCATTGACTGGGCAACAGTTGTAACTTATTACTTCTTTTTAGTTTAGTGTGTAAATGTGTGGGTGTATATTTATATTTCTTTTTATGAGAATGAAAAGCAAAGATTTAAAAGATTTCACAATGCAATATTTATGTCCTTGATAATGAATGTAAATTTATGTTTTTGATGCCGTTGTGAATTTATGGAATACTTACATATATAATATATTGATGATTGGAAGGGAAATCTGTGAAGTTTAAGCAACATAGTATTCTAAAACCTAGTAAAAGTTAGAGCAGGTGACAATATGGGTAATTGCAAAGTGAATGTTTTAAAATAAATATCACTTGGATGACCTGGAGTGTCAGAATTGGAGACAAGGGTTTGTGTTTGTCAATATATCCTTCATGTTTTACAGACTCCTAAGGGAACAAGGGAAGATACAATTTCACCTTTTCTGTGCCAAAACATTTTAATTATATCTTCTTCCAACTACAGCGGTTCAGTAACCAAGGAGCTGACATTGATGCATGTGCTGATAAAGCTGCAAACATTCAAAATGAGATTAACAAAGATTTTGAGCAAAGGGTGACAGCTAATTTTGCACAGTATTCTGCATCTAATTCAGGCCAGCGTAATAATAGAATATTTTATAACTGTTTTGTTATTCAAAAGGACTTCTGTGATGCATTCATGTTTGTGGATATCTCTGTATCGTACTCAAGAAATTATCTGTCTGTGGCTTAAAACTATTTATATCTATGTTGTAACCCTAAAACAATATTAACGGGAAAAAAAACCCTCTTCTTATTAGTTTTTTAATGTAAATCATACTTCATCCTAAGAACTCTTTGCCTTACCTTGATTTATCTTGAGCACACTAGCTAGAGAAGGTATAGAAATGGCAAACACATATTTTCTAATATTTCTTAGTATGCACTAATAAAATGGCCAAGAAAAGTTATATTCAATTTATTTAATTAATAAAACTATAGCGTCTTTATGTTCTTGAGCTCCTTTGAGCACATTTCAGTGTATTTCTTTTCTCTTCTATTCTCTGCTTGAAGGCAGCTGACAGTCTTCTTTCACTTTTCTTTTTGTTTGTGAAATTTTCTTTTTTTTTTTTTTTATCCACTCACTTCTCCATCTGCTTTCACTTTTGTTTGCTTGGGCCGTCTCTCATCCCAACTTGATAATGAGGAATGCAGTGTGACCCTGACCTCTATCAGCCCATGCATGACCTTCTGACTCTACCATATAACCTTTGACCTTCTCTTTGACAGCTTGATTAATTACCCTGTGTTATGATTTATGAGTAAGTGCTATGTAAAAATAATAGACAACAGGTGGTCCTCTGAAAACTTTTTTGTGGCATGTTTTCTTTTACTGACCAACTTGATGAGCTATTTGAAGTTGGAAGCTTACTGGAGTAATATATGTTGGTCCATATTATGGTATTTTTTTACCATGGCAACAGAAATTAGGAAGCTACTAGTTGTAGCACAATCATGATGAATATTTTACAAAATATTAGCAGGGGACTGTTACCTAAATACACATTGAGAATAAGCACAAAACAGAGTCAAGTGACGTTTCAGGCATTTCAGTCCCAGGTCACGTCTTGAGAAAATTGCTGAAATAATAGAGGGGGCATTTTTTGAGGAGAGAAGCAGTTCCAAGAGCTATGTTTACTTTAACGCTTCACTAGTGACTTCTGATTGGTTGTCATGACCTCATCTCACTGTTGCACCTAGGTTGTTGCTACAGTGACATATATACATACCCTTCTTGTGAAAAAGATGGAAAATCAACAGAACATATATCTTTCAGAAAAGATGAATGGACAGTGATTTGTCCATTTTAACCATGGGCAGATGTAGTTGACAGATCAGAACACTTTGGGTTTCACTTCCCTCGAGGATGAGCAACTATCTTCTTTCAACCAAGCAGATAAAATGCTGAACTTGAAAACCATGATTGACAAATCTATGTAAAATGATCTCTTACAGAACCTTGCTTGAAGACCAAAACAGTTCCATAGGTCAAAGGATACTACTCTGGCCTCTGACTTTTCTGGTCACATGTGGTGTGAAGTATTGACAGTTTAAAATGCAGAACTGAGTACATTCAGCTTATTTTTTATTTAGCCAATCACAAGAGATTTGAAAAGATTTAGAATTTGCCTCAATTCTCCAGTTTCTTTATAATTGGTAGTTAATGGGAAAATTAACTTGGATAAACCTTCTGTTTTAGCAAGGTTTGATTTGGGAGCAAAAGTTCATTCAAGTTTTAATCATGCATTCTAAAATTTTATCCGTTTATAGAATCTTCTTGATAAGTACATTTCTGTACTGATTTAATTTCTCTAGCAAGGTTTCCTCTTCTTTGGTTCTTTGTGTTTGGCATCACCTGTCTATTTAGACCTCTCTGACCTAAGCAATCATCTGTTGGTTGATTGAATGATAAATTAACTATTATTTATTAGTAAGTTCATCTATTGACTTCAAAGTAAAGGATACCCAGAGGCCGTGTGTTCTCTTTAAATCACAGCAAGTACTTATAATACTTGCTGAATAAAATACCATGTCTAGCAATAAAATTTTGAATGGGACTAATTAAGGTCCCATAGTTTTTGCCTAATAGTCACAGGTCTGAAAATGAAGCCACAGTTATAACCACAAAAGTATAGAAAAATGGAGTGAGATGAATTAAAGAGGTAAAGCTTCCTTTTACCACTATCACTCCTCTTGATCATATCCTTGATCTTCTACTAGATTGTATGATCAAACATAAGAGTTAATTAACAACTTTGGATATTCTTTGCCTCTTGAAATGTTAAATATTGGAATTTATTTGGATAAATCATTATAAAATATGCTAGAAGATTTATGTATTTACTTGTAGGGTATTAGATATAATCAGTTTGATCATTTTATCTCATTAAAGATAACAGAAGTTTCCATGTGTATTCGAAATGACCTAACTTTTCATCTTATGAAAAATTTAACATACTTAAGGAAAAATGAAATATAAAAGGTATTCTCTAATATAAAAATGTTTAAGATTCCAAGTATTAGTTATGGGGGTGTCCTTAACTAACTAGTGTGGCAATGCACAGTTCTTTAGTGATAATTATACTCAATGCCTGATTTTATAGTGTAGTTTTGTAAAATTTTATGGCTATGTTGGTTAAAGTTCACATTAGCATCTCTTTTTACCTGTTTCTGTTGTATATGGTTGAGTTACTGGAAATGGAAAGGATAAATTTTTAAATGGTGTTTATTCTGAATTTTCAACATGTGAGTTGATATTATTCTCTTTGAAAAGGTTAACGTTAGCTATTGATATTTTATCTCTGCTTTGTTTTACTTTGAGTCTTTAGTTTCCGTATATTAATGTTGACATAGCAAAAATCTGTGCAAAGGGATTTTTTTTTACGATATTACATGTGACAAAGAAAAGGCAGAAAAGATGTTTTACTGCATACCTGTAGTTAGAATGTGTATGTTGGGATCGTTAACTTTATTTTGTTGCTTCTTCTTTCTCTGTTCATTATGAAATGGTTATGAATGGTCTCTGGGAATATTACATTAATTTATCAGAAAATTTTTAATTGAAAAATGTAAGTTTTTTTACAGAATGGTAATTGAATTTGTAACAAAGACATTTATTAAGATTAGTTCTCGTTTCTGCCAAAAATGTTCCTGAATATTTCTTGATTGTTATTACATTAATTAAATTGACAGTCTGAAATATCTAAAGGATAAAATATTTTCTAAATAATTCAGGTGTATTAGGAGAAACATTCATTGTTGAAATCTAAATGATTAAAAACCCTCTAATTGATTTATATAGTAGTGACTTAAAAATAGAATCATTTTTCATCTGTTGATGCCTCAGTGAAAAATTGACGTTGTGTCTTTATAAAATTGGACAAATGAGTCATGTAATTTTCAGTTACATAATCAATAACTTAGACAAATACTACTTGTTTGATGATTTATGTGTGTCTGTTTTTTATACTTAGACTGGACACATCAAATATCAGAGTCCATGTAAAATCAAGTAGGCACAATTATTTTTCAATCCATGGATTATAAAAATTGAGGTAAAAGCTTGTGCTCAAATAAACCTATTTTGAGCATATTATTTCTTTGGATTAAGTTGTAAATTAGGAAAATAGGTTTGTTATTCTGGTGACTATAAATTTTATCTAGAGTTCACCTTTATTTGGAATTCATTCATTATGCAAAGATGTTGATCATGCTATGTCAGTTTATTAAAGTCCCACTTTGTTACTTGGAGTTTGAAATATTTTATATTATTATTATATAGTGTATATCTATTCCCATCACTGTAAGAATTCTGAATCTATTTTGGATTTACTAGATCTCACTCATATACTTGCATATAAGTATGAGAAGCTGTATGTATGAGTGTGCGTGTGTGTGTGTGTGTGTGTGTGTGGTGTGTTTAAAGTTCAATTCACTCAGAGAAGGCAGGGAAGAAACATGACAGGAGACCACTTACTCACGGTACAGAATCTAGTAAGGAGGCAATTTTCTTTTTGGCCTATGGTGACCTTTTTTGAGTATGTTCCTTATACCAAAGACAGTGTACTGAATGCCTCTATTTCACCCTGTTTAGCAGAGTGCAACAGTATTCTTTAACTTACTTTTGGTGGGAGGAGAAGTTATAGCTGAAATTTGAGAAGGGCGTGAAAAGTTGTAAGAAACACAAGGAAGAGGGGTAGGAACTTCCTTCAAATGTGAGTTTAATAACTAGTCAAGTGTGTCCAACTGTAGAAATTCACCAAGTGACAATCTGTCTACCTGACAGTGATCACAATGAGTTACAAGACTTTTGAATAGCTATACAGATTAGAGATAAAGCAGGGCCAAATAAAATATCTTTTGTTAGTAAAACTTTGACTTACCAGATAAGAAACTTAAAAAACAAATATTCTCTTATGCTTTGAGGTAGAATATTTAAATTTAAAATTATGAAAATATTTTATAAAGCTTTTATGAAAGAGTCATTTATCTTTAAGTTTTATTTTAAATTAAAAAAAACCATCTGTTTGAAGAATGTGTGGTGTTTTCTTAATCAGCTTACTATGTATTATTATGTAGATAGTTTTCATGTACATAAGAGGACTATATCTTAATTAACAATCCATTCATCACTAAAATCAGAACTTCAGTGTTCTTGAAAATCCTCAAACCAAATCAGGGGTTTAGACAACAATATCGTCCAACTGGGGGAGATAAATTGAAACTTTCCCAAAAAAGTTTGTATGTAGTTTGACATCAACTGTTAAAAACACACACACACACATTGCAAAAATATAGCATATTTCAAAATAAGATTGAGTCTATGTAATATTAGTTTATTATTGCTCCTGTTTTTTTTAAATCATCCTCTTATGATTGGTCTGATAAAAAGGAATTAAATTTCAAAATTCAAGTCGAAGATTCTACAGTTACAGTTTTGGAAATATATATATACTTTTAAAAATAAGGATGAGATTTTATAACTTGATTTTCTGTAGCTCCTAAGTTTTTATCAAAATGTAATATATCTTTTAAATATGACCTTACAAGATTTTCCAAGAACATTATTGGGAAAGCACAATACAGAATTGAATAGAAAAGGCAAGCTATATAATAGCTTCAAAAATTTGGGTTGCACATGCTTGCCAGTGGTTATTCTTTATCCTCTATTTTCTCATGGTTACATTTTTCTGTCAGTTATAACAATATAAATATTAAAATTTCCTTAATTATAGCATTAGAAATGTTTACCTTGCTAGAATTGAATCAGACAGTGAAACATTGTTTTACAAACTTCTAAAAAAATGTTTACTGGTTTACAAGCTTTATTTTATGTATTGGAACTTTACATGTTTCCTGGTACTAGTTCTTAATAAAGAAAGTGTTATGGTAGTTTGAAAAAGGAAAACAATTTCAAGATTAAAGAATTATTTCCATATAGTATAGTAAAATATTATTTATTTTGTTTTAGAATTTGTCTGGTCTCCTGAAAGAAGAGAGACAAATAAAATACAAATGCACAGATAGGAAAAAATAGAGCTATATAAATATATGGAAGGTTAGATCAGATTTATTCCTTTTTAATTGCTTGTTTTTTCTTACCATTCAAACAAAACAAAATTGTTCATTAAAGGGTAGTTGAAAAGAAAAGAAAATCCAAGAAAATATAATTCAAATTATAAACTTCATTTTGAAGTTGTTTATTATATCCATATATATATTATAAATATTAGTGTAATTTGAAAATGTACCTGTTACTTAATAATTAATTTTGATCATTTTGAGGGGTCTGGGAGATCTGAAGTACAATTTTTTAAATTTAAGCTTTATAATTTTTATGTTTCAATGATGTCTTTTTGTTCTTATTTATGCATGTAATAAAGGCAAACAATTTACAATGACTTTTTATTGAAAAATAAAACCATGATCTTTTCTAAAGGAATATTTTAGTGAATATGACTCTTTATTAAATCACTTAGTATGAGATTTTTAAGACTTTTTATGAATTACAAATGGTTTCTTAGACTCAATTATACCTCTTTTTTAATTTCAAAACAGGAAGGATATGGAGTAATAGTACTGAATCCAAATGAAAACTATATTGAAGTGGAAAAGCCTAAGATACATGTACATTCATCGTCTGATAGTTCAGATGAACCAGCAGAAAAACGGGAAAGAAAAGATAAAGTCCCTAAAGAAACAAAGAAGCGACGTGATTTCTATGAGAAGTATCGTAACCCCCAAAGAGAAAAAGAAATGATGCAGTTGTACATCAGAGTAAGTGAGATCACTACTTTCTTTCATTATTTCCTTTACTTTATTTTTTTATTTCTTATATTTTGTTTATTTTTTTAAAAGAAACAGTTCTTTGATTTTTAGCCGGCTATTTCCCATCAGTGTCTACATCTTAGAAGAAGTGCTTTCTAATACTTATTCAAAATTACAAAATACATCCATCTTAGTTCGGTGTGACATTTTATGTAAGTCTCAGATGCAAATACTATTTCTTTTTGTTTCATACACTCCTTCAAGGAAAACTTTCTAAAATAATTTTACTGTGATACATATGCAGAAGGAAGAAAACTTTGTAATCTGTTCTGTTTCTTTAAGGTATTATGCTGTTATGTTGTTCATACGGAGAGAGTACATGTAGCCTAATAAATTTAAGACTTATTACCTCCTGAATTAATAATGTACTTTATAAAACATCAGTATTCATTTTGGATGGTAACAGTTTTTCTGGATAATGCATTGTTTTCCTATGAGCAGCCATCCATCCACTGTGTCTCCACTTAACTTCTGAAGGCAGATGAAGGGAGGAAGGGTAATTAATATCTTAATAATTATTTAAGTTAGAATACTGTAGGGATAGTGTAATGAGAGAACTCTGTCCTTTGCTCTTTTCTTACCCAGTGAACCTTTGCATTTTGTAATGCTAGCAGCATGGGATCGTTAGAGCAATGCTGCCCAAGGAATTCTAATTCTGCAGGGGGCACCAACAATTTTATTTGCACTTTGATACATTTTTTTGATATACATACAGTGTATTATATTTGAGACATAGTCACACAGTTTTCAAAGCCCTGATTGTGGGTGCTAGAAGTTTAATAGTAAAGCATGTCAAAAATGCCACTAGGTGAGCAAAACATTCACTTGATATATTCTTCACATGAACAATTCAGAGCATTTAAACATAGACTAATTTAGACTAATTAACATTTTTAAATTACAATGTAGGATAGTAAAGTTTCAAATCATACAACCTGAGCTATTTTTACAATAATAAAATATTTCATACCACCTTTGAGGCAAAATACGTTGTATTTTAAGTTACTTTCTTATTTCTGGCATAATCAGTGTACTTCTTAGAATTCTACTTCAAACATTCAATACATTTTATTATAGGTCAGTCTATTGAGAAAGTTATGACAGTAAAACAGTATTGAAGGCAGCATATAAATTCTGAAGACCTAAAATGTATCCAGACCAAGAATATCCAAAGCACATTGTATGATGTGTCAAGCAAAAGGTAGGCACTTTACAATAGGCAGATTACAACAGTTACATTTCTGAAAAGCATCTCACTGTTTAATGTATATTTTGCAAACAGAAACAATTAGAGTTGGAATCAGTGAGTTGCTTGCCTGTTCTAGTCTAATTATATCACTCCCTTTCTTTCCTACAACTGCATCAGGATCATGTTGTCACCTTCTCTGTTGGCTGTTCTAAGCTTCCTACTATATGATCCAGATCCCGTAAATGTATAACATAAAGTTTTCAAAAATATGCAAATCATTAAGAGTATTTACTTTCCTATATAAAATGCAAGCAAAAAATGATTTTATGTATTAAATATTATTTCTTCTTGAACTGTCTTTTATTTGTCTGTGACATATACAGTTTAAGTGTCTATTTTAGAAATAGATTTCCTCTTTCTATTTTCTCTTTATCTTGTCATCATTGCTACGATTTTTTTCATGTTCCTTCATTTGTGTGCATTATCTTTATTCTGCTTTTCACATCTGCTTCATTTATCCCTGATCTATTTTTTTATTATACCAAAGAAAAAATTCTTTTTGTTTTGATTCATTGTTCAAACCCTTTGTCTTTTTTTCCCTTAATTCTTTTATTTCTTTTACACTTCTACCATTTTCGCTTCTTTTCCTTATCAGCTCTTTCTCTTTCTCTCTTGTCCTTTTTCACACACCAATCTAGGCTGCCATGGAAAGCACTAAAAGACAAAAATAGGTGCTTGTAGATAACACAGCTTTATATTTGATAGTCTTAGCCATAAAATGTTTTTTTAATTAATAAATGCCCTTTCTCTTAAAATCTCCCAAAACTTCAAAATTGCAGACATAATTTGACACTTTTCAAACCTGCTTCTGAATAGTAAGGCTTGATCCTGTAGTGAGAAAGAGAAGAATAGCTTATTTTGTGGAAGGTGCATTAATTCTAGGTAATTTTGATCCATTCAAGAAATGACTTCTGCTACTGCTCTCCTTCACTCTGCATATCTCCAAATAACAACTGTTTGTAATTTTTCAGACACAGGGCATGGTACTTTATGGAAATAGACTAACTTCTATTTATATATCCTTCTTAGCCATTTACATTTTGCAGTTAATCATCTATTCTTTTCAACAGCCCCTAATTTCATCCTTATTTTATAGTTGAAACTGATACACAGATGATCCCTGTTTGCTAGGATCACAAAGCTAGTAAATGGTGGAACTAAGTGTTGACTTCTAATTATTCAACTAAGTGTTGACTTCTAATTATTGTAGATTCTTGCCCCCTTTCCTCACATTGTTCTAATCAGTTAAGAACAAAATGCTTATCTGAAATATGAAAACTAAATCATATGTAAGGAAAGCATAATATGATATGGAAACATACATCTGATAATTATATATATTTTTCTTTCAATAGGATCACTATTATTAATATTTGATGAATATATAAGGTAGTGGAGTCTGGAGTAAAATCCCAAACTACTTCATTTTTTATATGACCTACATCATAAAAGTATGCTACTTGATTTTTCTGTAAATAAACATTCAAAGAAACATATTACATGGTTGGCTTCCAACCCAATCCAGCATCTAAGCTTATGTTCCAAGAATTAATAATAAAAAGTTGAGTTGTCAAGATTTATTTAATACCTTGATTGATCTGTACATTTTCATATGAATATATAACAGTTGGGTACTCTATTTTCATTTTTACCTACATCATCATAGTGATAAAATTATGGGTGAAAATAGAAATATTTTGTCCTGGCCTTCTACTGCTATTTCTGCTTTACACACTTGCTCATAAGGGTACAGCCAGACTGCTGTACTCAATCTACTCCATATATGCCTTGTACTTTATAGAATCTGTAACTTTGCTTCCTTCCTCCTAATCCCAAACCTATCCATGTTATCCTGCCCAGCTGAAATTCCACCTCTTCCTCTCATCATAACCAGTGACTTCCCCTTAGTGTGCACTCATAGAAGTTATTGTGATTGCTTTTTAACATTGGTGGAATTTATCAGGTACTACCTTGAGCTATTATATTTTTATATTTTTGTCTCATACTGTTATTAATGTTAACAATTTATTTTTCATGCCTCTCCATTATATCTGCCACAATTCTCTAGATCTTTGCGCATGCTTTATAGATTTTGGCACTGCATGTCAAACCTTAAGAATAAGGAGACACAGATTCTACAGCAGTACAGAGCATTTCCTGAGGAAGTTAGGAACTGATACTAAACCTACCCATTACAATATAATCCCATGGAAGGATATCAAAACAAAAAGACTGGGCTTTTGCCAATAGGTACCTAGATAATGGACCTCCAGCATAGGAATAAATGTTATTCTAGTATTAAACTGAGCCATAAGAGGACAGACAAGTCCTCAGTCTAAGAAAGAAGATCAGTTAATAGGACTTTAGAGTATATGGGTTGAATATAGACAGTAGTAATCTAATGCTGATCTACCTAATGTTGAGTTAGAACTACTTAAACATCTCTTCCCTAAAGTGAGACCTGGTTGTGGGAAGTACTGATGGGAAAAAAAACTAGGTGCTGGGGTAGGGAGAACAGGGAACCAGTTACATGGTCACAGAAGGAAAAATCAAATGTGGAGAAGAATAGGAATCTTGGCAGAGCCTGGCATTGCATATTGAAGCTACTCAAATATTTATGGATTGATTGCTTGTCGACATCCATCAAAAATCTTATTCCTTCTCATGTGAGATGTTTGGTGCTGTCTAGTTTTGTGACTGATTTTTTAAGATTCATGTGAATTTTTACAATTGTTCAGAAACAGCCAATTTTGATAAGTGAAACTTTCCTTTAAATGTTTTTGATGTTCTGACTTGGGTTATAGCCACAATATTGGTGAGGGCCAATAAATATCATCCTGTCTTCTATCCTGAACTTCTTCTCTTTAGTACTACTGCCACTGGAGTCATTTTTACCTAGTGTTTCAGCAACAAAATTCTATTTATTTATATTACAATCACTGATTGTTTTTACCTCTAGAACAATTTTATTTTCCTAGTATATTAAGTATTGGAGTGAGGGTTACTGAAAATATATTTTTTCTTTTTCTCTGGTCAAAATTTCCTTTCAAATTTTTGCTGATATCTCATATATACAGGCAGAAGTAAAGTAGAATTCAGGCCTATAACTTTAAGATCAGAAAAGTATAATTTTATTTTACTTACTAAATATAAATAGATATGACTAGTGGATTATGTAGCACATTCTTGATGCACTTGGAGCAGAGTTTGAGAGATCAAAGTACTTACTGTTTCATGTGGCAACTTTCCTTAACTATGAAATAATGTACTTGTTGGCATATATTATAGCTTATTAAGGGGATTGATTTGGTCTAGGCAATAAACATCATGTCAGACATGCCTGGCAGGAAAACGTGCTTAATATGTTTTGTAATAAGACGGAATTTTTTCTTCTTGAAAACATCTGCCAACTGAATTCAAGAGTGAAGACAGAAAATGTCATCAATTTAGTGGTAATCCTATAAATTTAGTTTCTTTTTGAGCAGCACGTATCAAGAAACACAAAATTCCCAGTGTTAATCACCACTGGTTATAGTACTTTGTAAAATGATGAAACAAAAACATTTTATTTTTATATAATGTGTTAATTAATTCATAATGAATTTTAATATTTCAACTGATAAAATTTTAACAAGCATCTTGCCAACAGATCATTTTTTAAAGCATCTGTTTTTTAATGTGTTGTGTTGAGAACTGAATCAAATGGCTAAATATGTACATTTATTCTTTAAAAAAAACATATTTCAACCCCCATAATTATAGATACGCTATTTTTTTTCCTTTAGACCACCAGGGGCTGCTGCTGTTCATATTAGATTTTGCTTTCCCCAGAAACTGAATATACAATAACACTACATCTTTAGCTTTTTTCTTTTATTTTTTTTAGCCCCAAACTTTTAAAATAAAACTTAAAGGAAAAAGATATTGGGCTTAGCTAATAACTTATCTTGATCAGGATAAAATGTTATTATTTTAAACTTTCTCTACATTCTAAGGCAGTTATATTTTTCCAAATAAGTTTAAAAGCTATAGTCACTGAAGGCAAATTGTGTTAAGTATTTTTATTTCCTATTTTTAGTGATAAATAGCATTCAGAATCATACCATTGTGGATTGTATGGAGATGAAGTTAAGAGCACAAATCTGATAGAATTGAGTTTGAATCTCAGCTCTTCTACCTAAAACAATGTCACCTTCAATAAGTTAACTTTCCTAAACCTTAGTTTTCTTGTTTGAAAAAATGGAATGATATTGATATTTGTAAAGCAAACATAGTATTGGGCACATAGTTTTGTGGCTTTAAAAGGCCAGTTAATAACATCCTGTCTTTTCTTGAGTTCAGAATCAACTAAGAAAGAATCTAATCCTCAAGATATAGCTCTTATAGAAGTACTTTGTATCAGAAATGATACTTTTGGTCTTGCCCTACTGAGTTTGGAATTCAGTGAGCAATAAGACATTGCAATCAGACAAATGGAGATGAAAACACCAGTTTTATTCATTGATAGAGTTCAACTGGAAACTATGGCTTAGGTCTGTGGCTAAATGGACTTCCAGTTATATCCCTCCTGATGAATTTTCCGTTTTTCCTCCAAACATCCTTACTTTTCACATGGTGGAAAGTAAACTGGAATGCATCCTTTCTGCCAGCAAATGTGAAAGAATCCCTGAACGGCTGAGCAGAGCATGCTCCCAAATTTACTAGTCAGATAACTTATTCCACCTGTGGAAAGAACAAGCAAGGGAGGGGAAGAGAAACTAGCAGTTTTACTCTAGTTGAAGCCGCTCCACATCATGCCTGGCAAGGTGTGGTTCCTACCCGACAAGGGTGAGCGCCTAATAAAAGAGCACTATGATTATTACCTGTGCTTTCTAACAACTCGATAAAGCAATATTAAAGTATAATCATTGGTTGTTCACTGATGCATACCTTAGTTTCTTTGTTTTAAAGTTTTCACTCAGTAGGGAAACTGTGATCAAGCCTGATTAAAGAGAAAATGACAGCAAAATTGTTTAATTTTAAAACATTCCATGGCCATAATTCTACTTTAAATGATCAGAAATTGATCTTTATATGTTCATGTTTCATGCTACCAAAGCCTAGTAAACCTGGTAGATTTTAAATAAATATTTGATGATGAATTCCTGAATAAATACTCGCTTAAATACAAGAACCTACCAAGCAAAGAAGACCTATCCCTATATAAATCTGTTCTTTGATATTGAGAAATATGAGGCTAAAAGAACTATAATATTATGTGTTTGTGACTAAAGGGTGCTACAGTCAGAAAATTAATTCATCGTTGTATAAATCCAGTTAACAGCCATTATTAAATGCACCAGGCATTCTTTAGATTTGATAAAGCAAGCCAAAAAAAAAAAAAACAACAATGAATTAGAAATCAGTACAATAATTATACCTTTAGATTTAGAACAGAAATGAAAATGAAAACCAAAGCTCAGCACTTATGGCTGGTTTGAGGGGATTCCTGCCATAAATATTCTGTACTGGAAAGAATAAGAACTTCACAATCAAAGAAATAGATACTATAATCTTAATTCTGTCACTTAACTAGTTATGACTTTAGACAAGTCACTCCTCTGAGTTTTTTTTCTTCATCTGTAAAATAGAGATAATCGTATCTACTAGGCTGTTGTAAGGAGTAAATGAAGTAAATTAATGCATATGAAAATATCCAGCAGACTCCCTACTATTCAATATATTCCTCTCTCCTTTCTCTTCCCTCCCTGCCACCTTTCCCTTGGACATTATAGGGAGAATTCATGCAGAATGAACTCTTTCTCCCACCAGTTTATTATAAGCAGTTCTCAAACTTTTTGGTCTCAGGACTGCTGTACATGCTGAAATATTAAGGTGCCCAGTGGGTTTGTGTTTATGTGAGTTTTATCTACTGATATTTAGTACAAAATAAATTAATACTAAGAAATTTTTGAAGTATTTAATTTCTTTTTAACTAACAATAAACCCAATACTTATATCAAAAATAACATCATAGTAAAAAATAAGTATATTTTCCGAACAAAAGACACATAATGAGAAGTGGGGCATGTTTAGAAATCTCTTTAATATCTGGCTTAATAAAAGGCGGTAGAATTCTTATATTTGTTTCTACATTTGTCTGTGGTACATTGTCTTCAGTGATGTATATGGAGAAACATTTTCCTCATACAGATATGCAATTGTAAAAGAAAGGAGTATTTTAATAACTGTTCAGATTATTTTGTATATTCTTTGATACTACACCAAAATTCAGCAAGAGTTAGTTCCTTTGAGATTAGTTGATTCGTGGAATCTAAAACACAACTGAACATTTCATACTCTGTTTCAGGAAACTCTATTAGTCTATCTTGTTGCTTTGAATGGATCTTTTACCCATGCATGATTTTGTAACATCATGCATTGGTCACTTGGGAAATATTGTTTCACTGAGTTATATAGATCTTCCAAATATTGGCATATTTTATTATACAATATAGAAAATCCTATCATTAATATCACCACCAATCTCATCAGAACAGCTTTTGAAAATTGAAAAACTACTTATTGATAAGAATGCAACTTTTCCAAAATTCTAATTTCAGCATGAAAGCTCAAATTTTATCATTGGCAACAAATTCTGACAGTTGTTTTCCTTGAACTGACAGGCCAACTTTGTTTTCAAGAAAATGTCTTCCAAATACCCAAGTCTGGATAACTTTACTGTGGCTGTCAGTCTTTCCAGTAAAAGTGGTGTGCCACTGTTTCAAAATGCTGAAGGGCACATTTAAAAAGCAGCTTTAGTTCATAATTCAGTCAATCAGTCACATAATTACTTTTCTGCAGACAACACTCAGGGTTTCACGTGGAAGAGGTGGCAGAAAGATTGTAAGAGTTCTGGGACAGGGTGGATTACACTATATATGACTTTGCATTTTCTCCCCCAAATCTTCCAGTTCTTTCCCCCATCCAGTTGCAGTAACTTTCCATTTCTAAATAGTTAAAAGGCAAGCCTCAGGAAATGATCGTTTGCTAACTTGTGACTGATCAGTAAGTCTTCTA
>PVKH010000107.1:35570-50089 GCA_004027955.1 Chaetophractus vellerosus | reverse complement strand
CTTGAGGACAGGCTCTGCCTCTTGCAGTGAGATATCAGCAAATTGTTTAATCTCTATAATCCTCAATTCACTCAAAAGTAAAATGTTGTGATGAGATTGTGACATACAATACCTAGGTATATGTTAATTCCTCATTTATTGTTGCTGCTGTCATTGTTGTTTTTGTCTGGGGAACAAGATAGAGCAAGGACATGTGGGCAGTCAAGGTAAGGAGAGAGCAGAAGCCATAGGATGAGGGCACAAGACACATTTGGGATGGGTTATAAAAGGGAAGTAGTAGGATCTTCCAAGACCAGCTGAACCCTCCTAGCTATCTGTCCCTCCCAGTTAACTGCCAAATTCCAAGTTCATTCAGTTAGCCAATAAATATTTTGAGCCCTGCTATGAAGCAGAGACTTTTCTAGGTGCCAACTTTAAAGTAAAGAATATGACAAGCAGAAGTCCTACTCTTAGGGTACTTTCATCCGGGGGGTGGGGGGGGGGCATGCAATGCAATGAACAGGTAAACGCAGAAGTGAAGCAGATGATTTCAGATTGTGAGAAGACAATAAATTTGATGTGTAAGACCTTGGGAGAGGATAGCTTAGCTAGAGGTTATCAAGAAAGATCAGTTGAAGAGGAGCCAAACACATGAGGATCTGAGAAAAGAGCATTCCAGACAGAGAGTCCTGCAGCTAACATAGCCTTGAAGAGGAAATGACCTCTGCCTATTTGCAGGCTAGGATGGCTTTTGCACAAATTGGACCGAATTGGAAAGAGCAGCAGACCTCAGGTTGTGCTGGGCCTTGTAGGCTGTGCTAAGAACCTGGATACCAAATACTACATGGAGCCATGGGAAGGCTGGAAGCAGGAAAGCAAGGGGATTAACCTACTATACGGGCTCTAGCCATGAACTAATAATAATAATAATAAAGCATCAACCTATAGACATTGAGAGTTTACAAAACTCACCCGCACTGCACAGTGGTTCCTGACAACCCACCTGCATGGTGATTGAAGAGAGATCTGACTCTCCCAATTTTATAAATAAGGAAACTAAGATTCAGAGTGCCCGAGTTCCTCCAAATAGTGGCCTTTTCGAAGCAGAGTAAAATCAGTTAGTGACAGAGCCGTGGGGTCTGGTATGGTTTTGGAATTCCAATGCTGAGCTTTATCTCTCACAAGGAATTCAGATCACACTTGGTTTAGCAATCTGATTTATTCTATTAAATCTTTTTTTTTTATCGTTTGATTATTTTTATCCTGTTTGTTTTTCACACCTTGTGATTTCGATTTGATTTCCCATTAGGTCCTGCCAACTAAGGGTAAACTCCTTGGATGTATGTGTTAGGCTCCTGTGAGTGGTAATAACCACAGTGCCCCCAAGAATCACTAAACGCATAAATATGACATGACTACTTCTTGCCATCCCCTGCGTGGCAGTGCAGACTGAGCATAACGAGAAGCCTGGTGAAGGGTTCAGACTTGCAATGTAGACAGAACCATTTCATCAACATCCATGAAGATTTCATAGGCCCTTCCAGACCCTTCTCACAAACCGTGCCTCTCATTAAAACAGTCGGTACAATAATTTGTACTATATGCTAATTCTAGCATTTGGGATTCAGTATTTGAAGTATTTACAGTTTTGCACATTACTAAAACAAAAATGCACAGGGTCCAGAATGACAGCAGTCAAAGACAGCTTTACATATGCACTCTGATCAGGAAAATAAAAGAAGTTCCTTTAGAATTTAATGAGAGGCAGAAAGAAACCCTGGTTCTTTTCAAAACTGAAGGATCGACAGTACTAGCAATGGCATTTGCAATGATTTAGCAACATAGGATAGATATACTTGGGCATAATGGCAAAGAGTTAGGAAAATTGAGCTATATTAATCAAAAAGAGTAAAGAAAATTTTCATTAACTGCATAGTTTGTAAGCACCACATTTTTTTACTGTTTGTTAGGAAGATGGAGGCATGCACTGGAAACACTAATTCTAATTATTACTGTAAGTGGGAGGTTTTGGCACAAGGTCAAGAAATAATAGGAGAATGTGTGAATCTCACTATTGAGCTGCAGTAAGCCTAATCATCTGAATAAAGCCAGTTGTTTTCTCTTGGACCATCTCTGGGCTGTTCAGTGTTCTGGATGAATCTAACACAATCAGTCTGTTCTCTGGCGTAGAACCACTTCCTGCTGACTCAGGACAACTTGCATCCTCTGCCGTTTATTAAAATGAAGCATTCATATTAAAACCCCATTTTTTAGTGATGACCAAATATACATTAGTGATGACATTATTAAAACTATTTTGCTTAAAATGAACTTTCACACTAGCGTGTTGCAAAGCGGCACAAACAAATCTATCTAATTTCGCTGGAGATGGTTTTAAAAAGCTTGCAGATCTTTCTGGCACTATTACAGAAAGGGATTTGATGTGTGTTTCAGAAGACAATCTAAGTTTTTATGGCCATAAAAAATGAATACTCTTTCCACTACTCTAAACAGCAAATAATGTATAATTCATGATTTTTCATTAACATGCAAATGTGAAATAGTGTTGTCTATGTTTGCATCTACTAATAATCTATTAAATATTTAGAAGCATATAAAGAATACTAAAAATATTTGGTCTTGGTACTGTTTAAGTAGATTTTCCCCTCATTTTTTTATTTGTCCATATATTTACACGTGTAAAAATGTGGGAGAAATAGACAAATAATCAATTCAGTAACAGGCATTTGTAAAATAAGACAATAACCCTAATGTTTATATAGTTATTGGTACTTTTCATAGCATTTTCACAGAGAGTGCCTAGGCTCACTATGGCAGCAACCCCATGAGACTGACAGGTTCCCCATTTCACAGATAAAAAACCCAAGGCAGGGAGCAGATGTGGCTCAAACAGTTGTGTGCTTGCCTCCCATGTGGGAGGTCCCAGGTTCGGTTCGGTTTCTGGTGCCTCCTAAAGAACAAACAAACAAACAAACAAACAAACAAACAAACAAACCAAGCAGACAATGGGGGAAATAAAAAACAAAAACAAAAAAACCCCAAGGCAGTGATTTACTGGCTTGCTCTTTTTAAAAAATATTTAGCCACCCAATCAGGACAACATTCCATGTTGTCTGGGATTTATAATTCATTACCCTTAGGGTCACAATAGAAACTCAGATATAGGATCATTGAGTTCCAAATATTTGAGAAATATGTTGGGCCAAGACAATTACATATAGTTTTCACAGGCTGTAGGATGTGAAATTTTTGGTGCCATCTCTAGACTGCCAAGATTATTCACTGGTTCATTTTATACAAATATTCATTTAGCAAAGTACTATGCCCCTATGTGCTTGGCATTCCTCTAAGGACCTGAGGGGATCTAGAGATGTATCAGACACAGACCTGCCGTCAAGGCAGAGCAGTAAAGTCTAGGAGACAAGTTAAGAAAGGACAGTATTGTAATACAAGGAAGAGAACATCAAATGCCATTTGAAAAGGCACAGAAAACACTTAAAGGAGGGAAAGAATGCTTTCAGATGGAGAGGGGATCTGGGGAGTCTTCATGGAAGAGTTTATGAATGATTTAATACCAGCCTCTAGGGGTGGAAAGAGCCACCGAAACTCCAAAGCCCAATAAAGTTGTGCTTTAAGAAGTTTAATCTTAGAGACCATGTGAAAAAGTAGAGGGAAAGAAAATGATTACAAAGCCATTAAAGTTTTTCAAAATAAGAGAATAAACTCTAAGACAAAAGGGTGAGAGAAATAAATATAAAAGTGGAAAACTTTGAATTCAACGTTCTAGAAACAGTCTTAGAACCAAACCGATTATTCTCAATCAGGTATTGATGGAGGTGTCAAAAAAGAATCAGAATTATCAGGAGGATGGTAGACCTTTAATCCCCTTTCTTTCTTCTCCTAGTGTGTTCTGGGTACTAAAGTTTCTCTGTAGTACCAATTTTCATTATTTTGGCCTTCAGTATTAATTCTAAAAATCTGTGTTTTGTTGCATTAGAACATTTTGAAAACATAAATCTCATTTACTTCTAAACAAAATTATCCTTAGAGTTGGTAGTAATGACTTGATATGGTTCATGTCTCTAAGGAATTTGTGGTAAAATGAAGATGTCTCCTGTCTCTGTGCCAGGACCTCCCTTTAGTGGAAGCCAAACAAAAGACTAGGTTACCTTTCTGCAATATTACTCCTCCACCCAAAAACCTGGGCAATCCCTCCTTCACCCAACCCAGGAGATTGATCACCGTTAGAAATGTTATGCATGTGGTAAACATTGTATCTAAATGAAATTTTAGTAGAGGAATAGAAAAATAACTATAGAGAGTATGCCAAAAAAAAAATCACAATAGTTTAAAGTGCCCTCAAACCCTATTATGAATATGTTCCAAAGACAGAATACTTGGGAATGGTTTGAAACCGCAGACACCAGCCATATAACCCTTGCTATCAAGATGGTATCCCATTCCAACAAGTCCATTGCCCTGCACTTGGGGTCCTCTCTTTGGTAGAATTGTGGCTCTAAGGATGTCTTTCTCCCTCTGCTGGTGAATACTTTTGTGTCCTTGGTTCTTTTTTTTCTGAGTACATGTTTACTATTTTCACATGCAGGTTTCAGGGACGCCTCAATTGTTGGATGACTCTTTCATGCGTGCTACGTCCATAGGCAACATTTGGCCTTTTGCATGCAGACACAGGAATTCCTCCTGAGGCTGGCAAGTGTTTGTTGCCTGAATGTAGAGAGATAAGTCCTTGCTATCTGCATAAAAGTTGGCCTTTCTTGTACTGCTGAGGCTATGAGTCACAGTTACTGATTCCTTTGTGCATGTTTCTGATGTGTCACCCGGGTTGGAATGATCTTTCAACCTCTATGGGATTCTCTAGGAGGCCACACTCTACTTATCTGGGGTCACACAACAAACCCTACTGCATAAGACACTGTCACAATGATGGGTTTACTGTAAGAAGTTTTTTTATATGTTGCAAAATGTATTTTTGTACCTTGCTGATATGATTGCAATTTCAAGAAATTCTTTGGCACCACACTTCATCCCAGTTTTCCAGTGTCTCTTGCTTTAGGATTTTTCTGTATCACTAACAATAGGTGTACCTTTCAGGCTACAACTAGAGAAGGAGAATACCTATATAATCTCCCAGTAAATATTCCTTCAGAATGAATGAATTCAGAATGAAGGAATTGCCTTGAAAAGGGAAATGGAGTGTTAATTTCTGTGTCTGAAGACACAGTGGGAAAATCATTCCAAAATGAACTTATGGGGGTAATTGCTGTCTCCTTTCATGACAGAATGACATCCTGTGAAATAAGGAAGCACAGAGATAAGCTACCTTGACTTTACCAAATGACTGACTTCTTGTTCTGCATAGTTTCCTTTTCTTTCATACAGAATAAGTCTGGTTTAATCAATGATTTCCAAATTAAAATCATAAGACTAGTTTTGGGCTGATTACAGAGAGAACAGTTTTGTTCTGTTTTGTTTTTTAAGATTTATTTATTTATTAACCAACCCCCCCCCCCCCCCCCGCCGTTGTTTTTGCACTCACTGTCTGTGTATGCTCTTCAATCTGCTTGTCTTCTCTTTAGGCAGCACTGGGAACTGATCCTGGGACCTTCCAGAGTGGAGATAGGTGCTCAATCTTTGCGCCACCTCAGCTCCCTGGTCTGCTGCGTCTCTTATTGTCTCTCCTCTGTGTCTCTTTTTGTTGTGTCATCTTGCTGAGCCAGCTCTCTGCACAGGCCAGCACTCCACACAGGCCAGTTCGCCACACAGGCCAGCTTGCCTTTCACCAGGAGGCCCTGGGAATCAAATATGGTAGAAGGGAGCCCAATCGCTTGAGCCACATCCATTTCCTGAGAGAAGTGCTTTAAAAAATTAAAATACTACAAAATTTCTCAGCAGAGAACAGTTCCCCTTACCACTGCAACTAAGAATCTAATTCACAGAATCAGCATGTTAAAATGGGTCTATCCCAGTCAGACTTTGAAATCAGAGGCATCCAGATATGTAACTTGTATCAGGATCATTCATGATTAGCAGTATATCGATGGCAGGCTAAGGAGGAGGAGTTTGGGGGGTTCATGTTTCCCAAGAGATGTTTTTGTATTAAAACTAAGAATTGGGGAGAAAAAAATCTATTGCTCTTTAAGTACATCGGCAAAGCACTGTTTCACAGGCCTACTTATTGTTCACGGAAATAGCTTCTTTTATATGGAACCCTTTCCTATCTTAGTGTTTTTGTAGTGGAATCACTTGTCAGCCCCAGGACAGGTAGAGAATGGTCTCCCAGAGGAGCTCATGACGTTTTTAGAACAATTGGACAAGCATAAGAACCTGATCAAATGGCAAGAGAAGTCAGTAAAAACTTTGATTCATTTTTAATAACATTTTTGAACTTGATTTTGATAACAGTTCAGAAAATCATAACTGTGGGAACATAGGAGATATGATAGCCAGTACTTCCAATGATAGCTAAGAGAAATGTATCAATAGGTATAAAAGAGGGAGATGATAGTTCACCAATGACTGGCCATTAAAGTAGGTTTCATAGCAAATTACAACAATACCAGAGAGATAGAGATCTGTTAACTTTTTAGAGACTCCTCAGAGGCCAAAAATGAGTCCATAAATGGACAAAACAAAACTGTAGCACAAGTGGTTGAGTGCCTGCTTCCTATGTACAAGGTCCTGGGTTCATTCCCTGATACCTCCTAAAAGCAAAACAAAACAAAACAAACAAATGAAAAAACCAACTTTCATTGGGGAGCAGATATAGCTCAGTGGTTGAGCACCTGCTTCCCATGTACAAGGTTCTGGGTTAAATCCCTGGTATCTCCTTTAAAACACACACACACACACACACAACAACAACAACAACAACAACAAAACTGTACAGAAGATAAGGTGTTGGCATAGAGAAAAAGAGAAGAGAACAGGATGCAGGAATTCAGGTATGCACCTTTCCTTCTGTGAAGTCAATATTGTGTGCAAGATACATGTTTACAGTAATAGAGGAACTGGACACAGCTAAGGCCATGCCAAAATACCTTCAAAGCTCCAGAAAGCAGGAATGTATAGTCCAAGATGACTTCTTGTAGAGCAGGACAAATAAGAGCATAAAAATCAGAGTGCAGTTTATAGAAGAGTCTTGGGGATCTCAAAACCAGATCATTTCCCTCATTTGTAGACATTGTAAGTGAAGTGAAGGATATCCTGACTATTGGGAATTAGGTATGCTGGGGCAATGGACTACCTTGCCTAGTAGTTTTGACCTAAATAACTGATGTGATATATTGCTTTATATATATATGTTTCTCATATAACATTTTCCAAGTATATTTCTAGGAAGGTGAAAAAAAAAAAGAACAATGCTTGGTTCTGGGTGATAGCTCCTTCCATTTAAACATAAAGCAGGGTGATGGCCAAAAGAATCAGTCTTAGCACTACATAACAGTGGTATGATCACAGTGATTGAGACTTACTAATGACCATTAAGACTTGGAGGTATCAAAAACTATTTGGGTAAGAGACTTTCTCAGATGAGGTGATCAGCCTAGTAGATAAGTTGAAAAAATACTTCTTTTCTGTCTCTATCCTTTCTCATGCTACATCTCTTTGATGACCTACCCAATAGCCATAAATACTAGTAATACAGCATTGATACTTAGAGCCAAAATAGTTGTTTAAACTCTTATTTTTAAAGAGCATATTTTCTGCCAGACCTGATCTTTTTTGTTGTTGTTTTTTGGGTCTCAATCCATGAGCTTGTGCTGATTTGCATATCTCTACTAGCTGAAAATCACATCCATTCCCTAGGTCTAATTTTCAAGTTCTAAGCATTAGCAGTGTAACCACAAAGATCTGTGATCTGATGCTTTATTTGATTTTTGTGTGTTTGTTTTAATGGAAGAGTAGAGTGGAAAGAAAGAAGGAGGGGTATATTTGATTTGCTGTCTGGCCAACACAATTCTTAAAACATTAATCTGAAACTGCTACAAGTGTTTATTTTCTAAGTCTTTCTTATATAATGGGAATAGTCAAGAGCTGAACATGAGTCAATATAAGGTTTGTGGTTTTATGATAAGCATATCAGCCAGTGGATAGAATAAACCCAGTGACAGCTGTGATGGTTCTTGGAATCAGACAAGCTTCAATAACATGCTCCCCATAGCTTATGGATACTGTTGTAGAATAGGGTCAAGGCTTATGGCAGATGTTGACTGTCTCTGAGCTATGTGAAATTGTTCTCTGTGGGTCCATGCCTAACAACCATTATATCAAACCACAGGTACAGTGAAGCCCATTTCCCTCTTTGTCATGATATTGTTGTTACTCTAGAGGCAAAGCCATATGCTATTGCTAGCTGAAAACAATACCTCTCTAAAAGCTGAAAGTGTGCAGACACAGAATTTGGGGACAATTGGGCTGTTCCATTCATCAGCTATAAATCAATGATTTTTATCCAGTACAAACCACACAGCTCATTAGACCATGATGTCTTGGAGTGAGGAAATAAGATGGATCATAGCTAATAAAATTAATTTTGTGGAAATTCCTGTAATGTTAGCATGCTATATACATATGATCTACCCAATCAATCTTTATTATAATAGTGAATTTCTTTCTTTCCATAGAAAAAATCTTACTTCTTCATCAATTGATTCATTGAGTGAAATTTTCTCTTTGAGCAATCAGGCCAGGTTTACTATAAGCATCTGATTTTTTATAAAGTCAGTAAACCTGAAAAAAGTATGGGTCAGATGACTGCTGGTCAGTGAATTTCCATAATACCTGTTGAGCTACTTACAATTCATCAAGGAATACTGGGTGAATAGAAATTCTCCAGTTACTGTGGAAAAAGTTAATGAAAGAAAAGGTAAAATTTCAACACTCACAAGGCATTCTTGGAAAGACTAAATTTATTTTAAGAATAGTAACAGGAAAAATGCAAAAAAATGCTAAGGAACAATAATTTATAGGAGTGATACAAATTACTAAGAATTTTAATACATGAAGCTAGCACCTTAGCAGTTTACTTACGATGTCGATAGTCATAAAAATATGGTGGCTTCCCATAATCAACAACACTTAGACTTATCAGGTCCTGGACTACTATCATGTTTTCTTGCCTCCATACTTTTCTATTGATGAGCTGTAGAAGTTCTGTAGAAAAATGCACTTGAAATTGGGAACAGGATGTAAATATCTTTGACCTTAAATATCAGACATTGGTCACTCTCCAGAAAGTGTTGATCTTTAGTGTGATAGCCTCTACTAGACCTTCTGAAGGGTATAAAACACCCGTTTGCTTGATCCTAATGGTTCATTAAAGGCTACTTCAAAGAGGAAGAAGATCTTTCATGGAAACCTGACCAGGGGCCTCCAATCCACAAGAGAAACCCCTTTTGCAGGATGGCCTCTTGTCCCCTGTGTAGATGAAAATTACCATCATGTGTTTTCAAAGTCCTGCAATGTTATTACTTTGTAAGATATATCATAACCATTGCCAAGAGAAAAGAAGTGGACATGCTGGAAGCAGCTAGAGCACAAATGCCTTAAAAATGCAAGAATGTACTTTGCATGTTTGATTCACTGTTTCTTGATGCTATAGCTTACACTTGGTTCTGCAAATAAACAAACCTCACATACTCACTGGCTAGAAATATTCTTTAAAACATCCAGTTCTTTCTGAGCAGAAAGGAATTTTTAGTTGTCTTTTTCAATCTGTGATATGTGATTTCTCACAAAGAAATATCTATATAGTAGTTTACATTTTTATTTTTCTTTGTATTTCATTTTTCTAAGCACTTGTCCTTCTAGGTGTGAATGGATCATTACAAAGCATCACATTTGAATAGTTTAGCAACCTTAGCCAGCTATATATAATAATAATAATAAAATAGTGTTGTCAATTGAACTTTTTGTGACAATTTAAGCAAAAAACTTGCATTCAACTTACTTACATGAGGAACTGTATTTAGGTCTGCTAAATATCCATTAACAAAGTTTACTAAGTCTAAAAATTAATGGACAAGCAAAATACCCTAAAGGATTACTCCTTTTTAAAGGAAGATAATATTATACATAAAATTTTCTTCATTGTTCATCTGATTAACTAAGAAGAACATTTTAATATTATTTATGACTTCATGTCTTACAACATGGTTATTTAAGGATGGAACTACAAAGTCTGTTTTAAACCCTATTTTTTCCCTTGTACTTGCTTTCTTTTCTTTTTTCTTTTTCCCCAATATCATAACAGGTCTCCTTTCATCTAAGACATAGTTTATATCTTATTCTCAGTGGTGACAATTCAAGAAAAGGACTCTCACTATTTAGACAATGAGTATACAGAACGTGAAGTGGAAGCCCAGCATGCATCTCATTAATTTGACCTTTGCAAACATCCTAAAAGGAAAACTCAATCTAAAATATCCACACAAACTCCACGCATTTCATGTTTCCTACTGGAATAAAAATATAAGTACAAAGCCAAAGTCACTGACCTCGTCTACTGCAGGAATTAAATTATTTGGGTTGGTTATCTACATTGATCCAATTAATAGTCATACTGCCAAATCCCTACTTCACTTTGTGATGCATAAGTCTAGGAACTGTAGTTGAAAATGAAAGCAATTAAGAGTTGTTGGAAATTATTTTTATTATCAGGAATCGCATGCTCATCCACCAGAAAGAGAAATGATGGTAGAAGACTGTCAAACTTCTAAATATTGGATGTGATAAGCATATAGTTGGAAATGAAGATAAAATGGAGGAAGAGTGAATTGTGCAATCATCAAACACATAGCTATTTTAATTCAGTCATTCAACAAATATTCATTGCATGCCTATCAGGTTCAGACAGCATGCTTGGCATTGGGAATGAAGAAATGAACCTGATAAATCTCTATGATCAAGGTGCTTGCATTCAAGTGGTGGATTCCAATGAATCTGTGTTTACAATAGAGTGTTATGAGAGATATAATAAAGGTGTACATAACAGAGTATTAATGGAAGGCACAGAAAGAAGTCCTTAATGGCCTGGAGAGGTTTAGGAAATGCTCCAAAAGAAAGTAGTGTTTGTTTTGATCATGAAGGTCAGTGCTGTTAGCTGGTTCCCTCTGCCTAAAGAGAGCTCCAGGTGGAGGAAATAATGTTTACAAGAGAAATATATGTGTTAAAATCTGAATTATTTAGTGAAATGTTAATAGGAACGCCAGTAAAGTAGTCGGTCTTAAAACAGGAAAGTTAGGAGTTAGATCATGAAGGAACATATATGCCAGAGCCAGAGGCTAAAACTTTATCCTAAAGGCAATGGGAGGCCATGAAATGATTTTAAGTTGAAGAGTGACATGGTAAGATTTTACAAGATTGTATTTTATTGAATGATGAGAGTGATAGCACAGTATGGCAGGAGAGACACTGAACTCTACCACCAGCCTTACCTTGGTCCAGCTATGGGACTCTAGACAATAGTCTCAAACTCTCCAGACTAATTTTCTCCATTGCAAATGAAGATGGACTAATGAAGAAAGTTATCTTGGGCTTGACATTTCTGTGCTCTCTTTCTTCATTTTCAACCTCTACCACTTTATAAATACAACTAATGAGGGACAGCACTTGCCTTATCTCAATGCTGAAGAGAGAAATGAGGCACATGATTAAAGTGATCCAATCACCAGGTTAGGTGGTGATCTTGTCCACTGAATGAGGCATGCTTGGGGGTGGAATTCTGGTTATAAAACCACAGTGTGCTCATTTGTGACAGAAGCCACAAGAGGATGGTACACATGGAGGAAAATAATTAATTTCCACACCTCCTACTTAAGCAGGAGTCCGGCTATGTAAAATAAGAATAAAAGTGAAATATTATAAGTCCATCTGTAGATTTTGTTTTTGTACTGAAGTGGGCCAATAAATTTTAACATCACTGCCAACTCAATTTTTACTTTTAACAACTCAAGCAAAACACTCACAATTTCAGCTTTGTGGTAGTTTCAATTAAAAAAGATGAAGGGAGCATTGAGGGAGGAAAGGACAGTTTCATCCTCTGTGAGGGTGAGGTTTATTTAAATAAAATTGACAGTGTATCTGATTTGAAATTAAGACACATTAGTGCCGTGATAACACAAGGTAATTTCAATTCTGCATTCACAGGAGTATTCACAATATTTCTAACTACTGGTTTGGCGCTCTGACAGGCAACATTTTGAGGCTTCTACACTGGCAGTCAGCCATTTCACATTAATCGTAAAAGGCTTTCTGGAAAGTTGGGATCTTTGCTTTTTAAAGGACAATTTAAAAAGAGTTATGTACCACACTTAAACTATTGAGTGATCTAGTAAATTCAAATGGATGAAGGGCTGTTGTCCACTGAAAGGGCTAACATTTTAAAAGCAAAAGAAAATAGAATAAGATATATTTGGATAGGTATTTAAGTCAGGACTAAGGAGAACTTTCAATGCAAGAAGTATATCATATGACTGACTAATAGATACCCAAGTGAATGGCAAAAAGTGAACTGGTATAGAGGAGGACAGACGAGTTAACTCTCCAAACTACTTCTTCCTAATTATTCTGGAATGCTTTCAAAGTATTAAAATTAAATGCCTGCTAGAATGTATAGATATACTGTAAGTATATCAGTTTTTCAAGTTATGAGGGGCTATAGTGATATAGGTCAATTATTTATACTATCTCTTCATATCAAAATGGCTGAAAAGAGTGGGAACTATAAAATAGTTAGAAAAATTTCCTGAGATTATCCCAACCAAATGAGATCTACCCCAATTCAGACTTTTAGATAATTGCATATTCCAATGCATTCCAGTCTTAATCCTCATTTTTGTATCTTTGATTGTGATCAAAGAAATCAGTATAGTCTTCTGTATACCATATTGATTCTTACAAAGTAACTGATAGGACCAGGTCATGCTACTGAGAAGATGGACCCCAGACCTTCATTTGCTTCTGTCAAAATAACTCTAGAGTTCTGGTACCAAAAATAAGTTAAATTCTACTTTGAAATTTGTTTAGAAAAAACAATTCCCTTTCACTCCACCAACGCTTTCTCTCTTCTCTCTTTCTCTGTCTCTTTCTCTCTCTTTCTCTTTCACACACACACACACATATGCACAAACAAGAAGACTGTGGAGAACATATTTAAACACAATATTGGAATATGCTATTCAAGTTTGTTGTAATTAATACTTAGAGGCTGTTAGTAACATAGTAAAAGATGTATATTTAGCTATCAACATGGTCAAGGGGTTAACTCTCGGTATCTGAATTTGTGATCCATTCATTTAAACATCCAATTTTATTGAATGCCTACTATGTGCTGGACACTATAATAGCCTTGGATAAAATATGTGATTGTGTTATTTTCTCATCACAAATATATCAATAATAAGATCATATGACTGTAGCAGAATAATCCATGTAAAATACTTTTTAAATAGTCAATTAAAAACTGAGTTAAACAAGTCATTATCCCATTAGTCTTACCTACCTCTCTCAGAGGCTGATCAGTGCACTGATGTTTATTCATGAATTTGCGATTTAACCAATAATTATTGAATGCCTTTAATATACTAGATATTGTTTTAGTATACAGGCATGGGGTACATCAGTGAATAAACCAGTCAAAATCCATTCTTTGGCAGCACTTACATTCTAGTGAAGGAGAGACAGGGAAAACTAAGCAAATTATAAACGTTGATGTCCATGCTGTGGGGGAAAATAAAGCAGGCTGAAAAATGTGATGCAGTGAGTGGATGTGGAGTTTGGCCATTTAGAATAGGAGTAAGGGTCCAGAAGTGACACTTGAGTAGTTAAAATACTAGCAATTCACTTATTTTCATTCATACTTGGGTATGTGGTTAAAATATTTGATATAGAGCAGTTGGGAGATGCTATTTTTGGTAGGCTGATTAATGTCTGATCTTTCCAAAAGAAACTCCACATCTAATCCCCCAGAACCTGTGAATGTTGTCTTATAAGGTAACAAAGACTCTGCAGATGTGATTAAATGAGGGATCTTGAGATGGAGAGGTTATCCTGGACATTCCAGGTGGACTGATGTAATCACAATGATCCTTATAAGAGGTACGTGAGAGAAATCAGAATCAGAAAGTGGCAATGTGCTGATGAAGGGGAGGAAAGCAGAATCAGAAAGAGAAGATGCTTGAAGAGGAAGGAAGGGACCACAAGCAAAGATTACAGGTGGGGGGCTGGCTGTAGCCCAGTAGATAGGGCGCCGGGTTTACCACATGGGAGGCCCTGGGTTCGGTCCCCGGGGACCTCTCCTAGCAGGCAGACCACCTTGAGAAGGGCAAGCCGCTGTGGGCGGGGCAAGCCGCTGTGGGCGGGGCAGAGCCGCCGTGGGCAGGGCAAAAAGCTGCCACGGGCAGGGCAAGTCGCCTGCGAATGGAGCAGAGCCGCCTGCGCAGTGACCTGACTCGGTGTGTCGCTGCAACGAGGGGAGACAGAGCAGACACAGAAGAATG
>PVKH010000107.1:5283-35470 GCA_004027955.1 Chaetophractus vellerosus | reverse complement strand
AGAACTGTAGGAGAGCACATTTGCATTGTTTTAAACCACTAAGTTTGTGGCAATTTGTTACAGCAGCAATAGGAAACTAATACATATTTATGATTGTTCAAATCCAAGAGTCACACATATTGGCTGTACGTTATAAAAACAGCATCGTGAATTGGTAAAGAACAAGGATTCTAGGACCCTCACATCTGGGTTTGAATCCAAACTCTGTCACTTGTTATTTGGGAGACTTTGAAGAATTACTTAACCTTTCTATACCTCAGTTTTCTCATCGGTAAAATAGTGATAGTAGTACTGATAGCACAGGTTTGTTATGGAGATTAAAAGAGCTATTATTTATGAAGTGCTTAGTACAGTTCTTTTCTGTTGCTGTTTTTTCCTTTATTATTAGAGAAGTCGTAGATTCACAGAAAAATCATGCATAAAATACAGAGTTCCCATATAGCACACTTTTACTAACACCTTGGATTAGTGTGGTATTTTTTTTTTAAAGATTTATTTATTTTATTACATATCTCCCCTTCCCCCCGCTGCGGCGACGCACCGAGAGTGGTCACTGCGCAGGCGCAGCTTTCCCCGCTTGTGGGCGGTCTCTGCATCCGTTCACGGCCGGCGCTTGATTCAGTTCGCGGGTGGCTGGCTGCGCTCCATCCGCGGGCGACCTGCCCTGCCCGTGGCGGCTCTTGCCCTGTCCGTGGCAGCTTCTTGACCTGCCCACGGTGGCTCCGGCCCGCCCATGGCGGCTTGCCATTCTCAAGGCGGTCTGCCCGCTAGGAGAGGTCCCCGGGAATCGAACCCGGGGCCTCCCATGTGGTATGCCGGCGCCCTATCCACTGGGCTATCGAGCCGGCCCCTAGTGTGGTATTTTTGTTAAGAATTCATGAAAGAACATTTTAAAATGAAAAAAAAATAGATATGCTGGCTATGGTGTGAAGGGTGGTTTACAGGTGTGGCAAGATTGGAAGTAGGAAGACATAACAGAAGGTTATGTGTAGTTGTGAATTAGACAAAGTGAAATGTTTTTAGTCCATTCCCACATACTAGCCTAAAAGAGGTGGATATGTGTGCACACTGAGATATGACAGAGAGTTAAAATTCAGCAATTATCCAACCCTTCTCTTCCAAAAGATCCGGAGATTAGAGCAAAGAGGTGTCCTTTTTTAAAAATTGAAACCTACATTCCTCAATTACTCTCAGAATATATTTACAAACATCCCTAGGAATAGGTAGGCATGGTGCTTATGGAGTGAAAAAAATCTATATCACGATCTCTCTCATCTAACTATCTATCTACCTATCATATATCTATTTATCTATCTATATCTAGACCTTTCTATCTAGAGTGTACATATACAGATTATAGTTTGCAGGCCATATCTAGCCCACTGTCTCTTTTTGTAAATAAACTTTCATTGGAACACAGCTATGTCCATTTATTTGTGTATTGCCTATAGCTGCTTCCTCGTTACAATGTCAGAGTGGGGTAGTTATGACAGAGACCATATAACCTTCAATGCCCTTTGCAACAAAGACAGTTTACTGACACCTAATCACATACTTTTCTCACTGTTACCCAAACTCTGATTTTCCACAACATGTAAGTCATTAAAAACCCTTCCTTCTTCTTGTTCTATCATTGGGTTTATGTCTCCTGACCTACTTTGCCCTCCTAATTGTTTAATTACTGCCAAACTTGACTTGTGTTTCTCTCATCTCTCTCGGCAGTGGCTCCATTTCAGTTTCCATATCCTGGCCTTTTTGGGTAGTTGATATCCACATTCTAGCTTTGCTAGAGTATTAAATTAGTTTTCTTCTTTTGCAAGCTAATGCGCAACATAAAATGCCTTGACTACCCTCTCGTTCCAGTGACACAAAACTGCTGCTTTCAGCGGTCTATGTTGAATGCAGATTCACTTTCTTGATTTCCTCAGTGTAGTTCTGCTAAGCACACGTGCTCAGAACTAGCTGGAATCACATCTCATATTTGTGATTCTTTCAGAAATGAAAAATGTTCACACCCTGAAACAGCTCCTTTTTCTTCCTGAAAGGACAGCTAGGTTTGTGTAAATTCAGGAAGTTATCGAGTGTGGGGCATTTGAAAATATTTTGTCAGATACTATTTTCTCAGAAATACGGAAAACAATATGTGTTTACAATTGGTTGTCTAGAATGGTAAAGGAAAAATAGATCCGGATGAAACAGGGACCCTAAGGAGAACAAAACAACACCAAGCAGCCTTTAAGGAGCACTGGAGTCATCGCCCTCCTTTGCCACAGATTTCTTTAATCAGATGAAAGTAACAAGTTGATTAGGCTTTACAAGCTTTAAGAAAAGTCAGAACCACTTATACTGAAAAATAGGACTCAGGATGTAAATTATTCACAGTTCATTAGACTAAGACAAGCATTTCTCAAACATTTCTCTATGCTTGAGAAAAGCGACATATTGAACTCTATTTTACTGTGAAGCTCAAAATGGCAATTAACAGTCTTAAACTGCATATAAAACCCAATATGAACTGCATTTACAAGAAAATTGCGTGAGAATCAAATTATGTTATCTTTGGTTTGAAGAACTAAGAAATAATTGCCAATAAGTATTCATGTATAGGACCAATTTTTTTTAAACAAGTTATTTTAATTACTACTAGTGTCAGGAGTACGTGAGGGTGATTTTATTAGATTTAATGTGTTTAGTAGAGCTGGCTGTCTGTAGCTGCTATTCTTGACAAGACATTAGAATTTATTTTATACTTGCATTTTTCATCACAGCCCAATGCTATAATAATACTATATTTTATTTTAAATTAATATCTCACTTGCAAGTAATATCTCACTTTTAAAAACTTCTCCGAAAAATTAGAGCTGAATGATGAATTGCTTGGTACTATTTTTAAAAGCTACAGAATATTTACTGATATTAGTAAGAAACAGATAAATGGATTGAAAGGCTGTGAACTCCTCCCTACAGTTTTATTAGATAATGCCTGTTTGTGTCAGATCACTTGATGAAGAGTCTGCCTATTGTTTCTGTCCATATTTCTCTACTTTGATACAACTTCCAGTAATTTGAAACTTCGTATTCCTTTAAGCTTACGTCACCCCCTTAAAGGCCCTACCTCCTACGTTGCAAACAAAAAAATATGTTTCGAAGAGAAATGAAACAAAAAACAAAGTGTACATCAGGCCACTGGAACAAGCAAAATAAACTGGAAAGTTTCTCATTCACCATATGCTGTGATAAGTTCTCTGAAAATTCACCCAGGAAAAGATCATCATTCTTTGTGGCAAGCAGATTGAAAATTCAGTATATCTGAGATTGACATATGTGGACTTCTTTTCACTCCATCTAAAAGTTAACTGCTTTCTCCCTCAGGGCTATTTTCTCTTTTTAGTCCTTGTAAATTTTCTTCACTCTGAGCACCTAAAAGCTTGGCAAACATATATCTAGATTAATGTATTTACTCGCAGCTGTGAATATTGTATAGAACAAAACTCTGAGAAGACTATATCTCAATGTTTATATTAACATCATGTGATATAAATTAGCACATTGCAAGGTTTCTACTGACTATTAATTTGCAGTTATTTTACAATGAAAGAGTCTTCAGTTGGTCTGCAGAAAAAGGCAGAACCTGAAATAGAAGTGAACCACGGTTATAAAAATAAATCTCTAGAAAGAAGAGAAAGAAGAGATATTTTCTAATCTTGCCTTCATCATAATCTTATTAGCATTTCTCAGAGAGTAGTTCAAGTATCAGTCTATAGTCTTATGACTCTGTCTTATAAATATGTCAAGTGCAAAGTATAGTTATTTTAATAGTCTGTGTTGGTGGACCATCATGGATTTAATTAAGAGACAACTAGTGTATGAAATATGACACAAAAGCACAAGACTTAATGGAGAAATGCTTTACTGCAGATTTAAATCAGGGCCCCAGACTTAATGATGATCCGGGCTCAGAAATCCTACTTAAATTTAATTAATGCAGGCTAGTGCAGACCTGTTCATATTGGAGAAAAGCACAGACATAAAAAACATTAATGATTTAAGAGTCTCAAAGTACACTGCCTTATTTATAACGTTATGTGAGCATGTGTTATTAATAGTTTATTGTTTTGAATTTTATTATATGAGATATTTAGAATGTAAGCTCTATAAAGTCTTTTAAAACATTATTTCTGACCTCCTCATTTTTTTTTGATACATCTGGAGCACCACTTCCTTTACCTCTTAGCATAAACAGCAGAAAACAGAATGCACTATTAACCATTTTGATCAGATAATGACAGGGGGATATGAATGATTTCTCTTTCAAAAGGAGCATAGGTGTTACTTCTCTAACTTAGCCTCACATATGGGTATGAACTGAGCAATGGACAAATTAGTAGATGACCTGTGTGTTTTACTAAGTATCCCTTGTTTTCTCATTAAGACTTCTGAACTAGAAAATCTGACATCTATTCTATCTATAACCTTCCTATTATCACGGAAAGAAAGCATCACCAAGAACTTTATAAATCTACTGAAAAGAGAAAAGCAGTATTACTTTAGAAAAAATCATCACATTTCAATGCATACATAGTTAAACATTTTGATAAAAAAAACTTAATTTGAAAAAAGTGCACAAAAGACAGAAGAAATGCTTCCTTTACATCACTTCCCGTTATATCAGAACTGTACTTTTTCTACCCAATTTGCCTCTAAAAAGCCTTAATACTTTTAAGGAATTCAAAAATTTACGAGATTTAGCTTCATAATATTTACCTGTCTTCAAAGACATGCTAAGTCATACCCAGGATCATTTGTCTCAATTCTTAAGAGTCAGGTTTATACAGTTTTGTTTTTGCTAGAATATTTTAAGAATACTTTTAAAGGATTCAATGAAGATGATCATAAGTTCTTCCTAGAGTCTTCAGGGACCATGGTGGTTTTGGAAATTTGTGCATGTTCAAATTTTCCCAACATTCCATTAACTTGTCTTTTGTCAATGACACTTTTTGCAGGTTCTGTATAACTCCCAGTTAATCAATTTATTTCTTTTTCTTATTTTTAATTCAGGGCATTAGCCAATTAGAGTAATAATTTATTTATATTGTGCCTCTGTTTATTCATTAGTGGTATATATTCTCTCTCCATTCTCATCATTTCCACTGGTACATCTTTTAAAAAAACTCTTATTCACTTTAATTTATTTTCCTGTAATTTACCCATTCTGCTACATGCCTTTGCTTATTTTATTTGTACATCTTTGTTGAAACAACCAATGCTAATTCGTTTCTTCCATTGTCTATTCATATACATGGTTTTGTGTTTCTTTCCCAGAGTAAAATTTCTTTGTGGGAAATGTTCTTTTCTTAATTCATTCTTCTTAACATATGCTTCTTTGGAATGTGCTTTACAATTTGCATATATGGACATTTTGATTTATGTTTAAAAATAAAAAGATGATCTTACGTGACTTCATAAATAATATCCATATTCAAGCCTTTAGCATTCATTTGTTTGATCTTGAGCTCTTCTGTGATCCAAATGCCACTAGATATGTCAAGTTTTCTCTATTGATTTGAGCAGCTTTTTGAGATTTTGATTAGGATACCCTTTAAGATGTTAGTTGTTTTAAAAGGCAGTTCAACAAAAATCTTTATAGTTTTTGTTAACCTTTTATTACCTTAAAAAATGCCATTGCAGAGGACTTAATAGTTAGAAAACAAATTTTCAGCAGAACTCATCTTCATGGCAGAAACTACCTGAAACCAATTATTCTATGCCATCAAGTGTCTAATGAAATCTATGAAGTAACACAAAGTGAGTTTGGATGAATATTTTTAAGTCTTTTAAACATTTATAAGACAAATATCAAATGGCTGCAATTCACTTTCTTAAAAAATGTAGAAAACGAGATACATATAGTTTTAAAATATTTTAAATTGCAGACATCAGAAGCATAATAAAGCAACTAAAATGTTTTAAATTGCAGGCATCAGAAGGATAATAAGGCAACTATAAAGAAAATGACAATTAAATGCAATACGTGATCCTGGACAAGATGTAATAATGGAAGAGAAACACCTCAAAAGAACATTATTGGGATATTTGAAAAAATTGTAATATAGGCTGTAAGCTTTATATCAATGCTAAGTTTCTTGAACTTGATAACTGTACTTAAGATGTTTACATAAGTGAATATCTTTGTTCTTAGGAAATGTACATGGAAGTATTATTTGTTCAGGGAGCCTTATGTATACAACATACTCTCAAATGTTCAAAAAGTTAGATGACAGATATATTGATACATAGATGGATAGAGAAATAGAATGATGCAGCAAAGTATTAAAATTGGTGGATCTGGTTATCTTGGGGGGAGAAGTATATTGGAGTTCTCTAAGTGAGTTGTGTAATATTTTTACAACTGTCTTATAAGTTTGAAATTATTTCAAAATGAAAAGTTTAAAGTATAAAAAATTGCAATGAATCTCCTCTAATTTAAAATCTGCTTTAGAAGCAGCCAAGCTTTTGGTTTCTAACACATTTACAAGAAACCTATGTTTGATCTTCCATTTGCATAAATTATTTAATAGTTTACTGCATCATTATTTCATTTCTTCATTTTATTTTTTTGTTTCATTAAAGCCAATTCTATAGGCATTTAAAATGACTGAAATCAATGCACAAACATATCTATATTTTTATTCCTTATAAAAAGTATTTGACTAAACTCTATCAGTACAACTTATTTTATAGTATACAAATGATGCTTAATGGAATGAGTTTAAAGTTTGAATGTACAAATAACAGGATAAGACTCTCTTCTTTTATTCTGAGACTTCTATAACATGGTAGACTAAAACCCTCATAAATACAAAATACTGAACATGCTAGACAAAATATAAAACATAATTTTAAATGAATATTTGTAGTTGTAAGAAATTAAGTGAAATCTTCTGTAGCCAGCAACAAAATGGGAGGAGACATTACTGGAGGTAATTACTGAAGCTTCTGAATACCCAAGGAGTCGAAAGTCCCTGAAAATCAAAACCTTCGTACTCAAAGTCAGTTCTTAAGCCAGCAACATTGGCCTCATGAAAGCATGTTAGAAGTGCAAAATTCTGGGCCTCACACTAGAACTGCTTATTAAGAATCTGTCTTTTAACAAGATATTCAAGTTATTTGTACACACATTAAAATTTAATTACTGGGGTAGACTTTTAATTGCTTTGTGTGGAAATGGGGCAAAAGGCAAAGGCTTGAGCCTTCTTCACAAGATAGGGGGCCATATCAGAGACCTCCCCTAACAAAAAATCCAGGGCTGAGGAAAGGTTACACTTTCAAGGAAAGGATAAACTGGTGTGTGGAGGAAAATTTCTCCTTGAAGGTCCACAGCAAGAAAGCTTATATCTCTCAGCCTTGGCTCTCAGTGGAGTGGGGATAAAAGTCTCCCGACATATCAAAGCCTTTAGTAGGCTCATTTGTGGTTTAAAAGCTCAAATCATATTATTTATATAATTTAAATACAGTAGAGAAGTTAGAAGTTTAAAGTTTAAAGAAAAAAAATATTTAAGGACATAAGGAATGAATAAAAAACATGAGTAAGGTGCAAGAGACCAACAAAATGACTAGGTAAATTTGAGGGGAAAAAATCAGCCACAACTTCTAGAATGGAAAATATAGTAAATGAAATTTTAAAAACTCAGTTCAAGGGTTAAAGAGCAGACTTGATAATGTGGAAGGGTGAATTAGTGAACTAGAAGATAGATATGAAAAAAATTACATATACTTGTGGCCAGAGAGACAAAGGGTTTGAAATACAAAACTGAACATAAGAGGTATGAAGTTCACGTGAGGAGGTGCATCATATTTCCAGGAGGTAATAGAAAGAATAGGAGAGCAAAAGCATTAAAATTTATATGCAGCTTAAAGGTTCCAGAATTGATTAAACATAGCGATTCTCAAATTTAGTAAGTAAAGAAACACCAAACATTACAAAACAACAAAAATTCATACTTAGACACATTAGAGTCAAAATATAAATTAAAAAAGAAAAAGATTTTAAGACATAATCAGAAGAAAAGACAAATTTTGCAAAAAGGAACAATAACAAAGCTAATGGCTGATAGCAAAAAATAACATAGAAAAGAGTAATGTCTTCAAAGTGCTAAGAGAAAATTACATTTAACTTACAATTGTACCTTCAGAATGAAATAAAGACATTTTCAGATAGATCTTCTCACTTTAAACACTAACTGCTACTAAAGGAACTAAGAAAAAAAAGCCCCTTTAAGAGAAATCATTCCAAAAAGGAGGTCAGAGTTACAAAAAGACATATTGACTAAGCAAATGGTAAAAATGTGGGTAAATATAAATAAAAATTGAGTGTACAAAGTAATAAAAAAAAAGTCTAGTGAACACGTGCAAACTATAGACTTAAAAAAACCCTGAATAAACCACCAGAGACAATCCAGAATAATAGTTAAGGGGATGATTTCTGGCTTTCAACTGTCTAGGCTCAAATCCCAGCTTGGAAATTCCCTAATTATATGCTGTTGGTCAACTTAATCACTATGGACCTTATTTCCTCATCTGTAAAATGAAGGTAATAATAGTACTTATCTCATAGAGTTGTTGTGAGGATTAAATGAGATAATTAGAACAGTGCCTGACATCCAGTGGCTAGAAACAGTGTGATCAGCATCTATGCATTAAGAATATTTGAATACGTTTTAAGAAGTAAATATAGCAATTGAATTTCGACTTTGTGAAGAATGCATATTAAAATCTTTATACATTAACAAAGAATAGAGGTAGACTATATAATTCTACATATATTAAAAAGTGCATGAAATAGAATGGAGGGGGGAAAACCTCAAACAATTCAAAGAAAAGAAATACATGAGAAAAAAGAAAAAAATACGGAATAATAGAAAACAAAGAAAATAGTAAAAATGAACCCATATATATTAGTGATTAAACAGACAGAACATTCCATTTTAAAAGTATGGTTCAAACAGCAAATTATCCAAATTAAGATGATAAGATTCACACTTAAAACATAAAAGAAAACAATAGTTTAACTGAACAAAAATAATTAAAAAGATACTAGAAAAATGATATTTTAGAGGTGGCATAGGTATTTTTTTAACAGTGGACAAATTATCTTTAGAGTAAAAAGCATTTCTAGTTATAACTAAATGTCAAAGTTTCAATTTCTCAGGCTCATATAACGTTTCTAATCTTATAGGCACCTATTAACATAGTTTTTAAACCTCTAAAGTAAAATTTGACAGAACTACAAGGGAGAAATGATAAATTCATATGCGAAAAAAACCCTGTAAAAGTCTAGAGAATGTGAGCAATACAACTAACAAAAGTGATCTAATATGTGTTTATTCAATTAGCATATAATTATTGAGTACTTAGTAAGGCCTGAATACAGTTTAAAATACTCAAGTTGCAATGTTGAACAAAACAAAGAAAGAAATCTCTTTTTTCATGGAAATAATTTATATAAAGGTATTAGACAATGAACTCAACAAATAGAGAACACACATTCATTCCAAACATATGAACCTATGAGCCATGTATTAGACAACATATAAGTCTCAAAATTATTCAAAGACTCAGATTTATACATATCAAATTTTTATTAAAATGTAATTAAGTTATAAATTAATAACAAAATAACTACAGAACTAATAACCAAACTAACAAAACTATACATTTGGAAATTAAAAAACCATGTTCAAAATATTATTATCGAATATAACAGAACAAAACCAAACCAAAAATATTACATTCCAAAGCAGCAATTCTTAGAAGAGAACCAGTCTTCTTAAGTAGTTTTGTTAGAAGAGAGGAAAGACTGAAAATTATTAGGCTCAGCCCCAATTCTCAAAGTTAGAAAGAGAAAGAAAAAGCACAGGTAAAGAAGAAAGAAATTAGTAATAGTAGAAGCCAGTGTGATAGAAAATAAAGATATAATAGAGATAAACACCAGCACTATTATTTGTTACCTTGTAAAGACTAATTATATTGAACATAATAAGTTCCAACCGAGAAAACAAATAAGAAAATTTTGTATATAACATGTAGTTTCATGAGACAAAATATAAGAATTCCTGGAAAAAGATAATTTGCCAAAACTAATGCAGGGAGAAAGAAAAAATCTGATTATTCTTGTACCCATGAAATAAAAAAGCTGAATTAGTAATTTTTAAATTTCCCATAAAAAACATCAAGTACAGAAGAATTTGCATACCAGACTGCCAAACATTTAAAAGGACAGATATTTTCAATCCTATATAAATCATTCCAGAGAAGTTGGAGGTAGAGCTTGAGAGAGGGATAAATAACCTCTAACTCATATTATAAGGCTAGCATGAATTTAAAGTTGCTGATAGAATAATACGTTCGATTACATGTATATAAAATGTTGTATTATACCTTGTCCATTTGAACATTTCATTCACTAACATAAGCAATTTCCACTGCTAGTTATATTACACTAGAAACTTTTGCACGTGTTAGAAAACATGCTTAAAATATTCATGGCATGTTTATAGTATCAAAACAAAATAAAACAAAGAAAAACAAATGGAAACCAGAAAAAAATGCCCTTTGACATTGGATATCGCACATGATATATTATGCCACAGTGAAAACCAATGAGCCTCAGCCATTCCGAGGGAAAAGTACATGGCTTTCGTGGGATTCCCAAAGTAGCAGTTGACTCTTCCCTCCCAACAAAGAAAGGTTGAGAACTCCTTCCCCAGATATTATACTGATCTACTCAGCTCCTCTACAAAGACCTTCAAAGCCATTTCATGACCCGAGTTAGGTGCTAGAGCTCTGTTCCACACCAACCCCTGAGGGAAGCCTGGCTTCAGCATCTGCTAGCTATGTGATCTTGGGGAAGTTTTTTATTTTTCTTGCCTGTTTTTCCCTCTGAGAAGTGTAGAAATTATAGCACCTGCCTCACTGGCCAACAGCCAGCAACAAATGATAAGAACTCTTAATTACAGTGATAATTTCAACATAACAGTTATATGGAATTTTCTAGATTTCATATATAATTTCAGGTGTTTATATTTCCCTGTTTGTAAACTCTTCTTTGGATGACCATTTTGCTTATAAGTTACTTTAAGGATTGTTTAACTAATACAATAATGGCACTTTTTAACCATTTGTTGGATGCTATGTGGCATGTATTAAGATAACACTTTAATTTCTTTATCTCATTTAATCCTCACCATAACTCAGGGCCAGCCCTAACTACAAAGGAGCAGTTGTGCTTGGTAGAGCACTTTCAAAAATGAAATCAGTCAACCATGTTAAATCTTCAACCAGAACTAGAAGAGCCATATTTTAGTCTGTTATAAACTGCTGAGAAATTAATAGTACAGTCCAGCAAAGAGGACATAAGAAGCATTTTGCAATAGAATAAATAAAAATAAATAATAAACTTATAACAGGTAATCCAGCTTCCTGGTAATCAGATTAAAACATTAATCAAAATTATCTGTCACTATTAAAGTGACCAACTTTTAAAAAGTAATAAAATCCATTTTTGATAAGGGTCATAGAAATGGATTTTTCATACACTGCTTTGGGGTGTGTAAACTGTGAAACATTTTAGATAGCAATCCAGCAATTCTATTTCAAGAAACGCATGCTAAGGGAATAATAAAAATGCAAACAAAAGATCTAAATATAAGAATTTTCCCCAACAGTGTTTATAATACAAATCAATTGTAAATAGTGCAAGTCCAAAAATATGCAAATGATGAACAAATTATAACATATGCATGCTATGTAACTATTTAAAATACAGTGTTAAATAAAATTAACAACAATTATTAATGATTTAAAATTAAGTTCAAAAGTAGGTTACAAAATAGTATATACATCCTATAGTTTTTGTAAACGTGTGCAGATAGTTGCAAATGTAAGACTGAAAGGAGGTAGACCGATAGGTTGTCTTTTACAGTATTATTATTATTATTATTATTTTAAAGATTTATTTTTTTATTTATTACATACCCCCCCCCTTTCTGCTTGTTCTTGCTGTGTTCATTCTTGTGTTCTTCCATGTCTGCTTGTCCCCCCACCCCCCGTGCGGTGACCCGCCGAGTCTGCTCACGGCGCAGCGGCCTGCCTGCTTGCGGGGGCTTGCCCTGCCCGCGGCGACTTTGCCCTGCCCATGGCGGCTTGCCTTCTCAAGGCGGTCTGCCCGCTCGAGGAGGCCCCGGGAACTGAACCTGGGGCCTCCTATGTGGTAAACCAGTGCCCTGCCAACTGGGCTACAGCCGACCACTTTTATGGTATTATTAAAGAAATGTATTTATATATTGCCCAACTAAATAAAGTTTACAAATTTTAGATAGTGAACATCTATTATTTTTTAATACAAAAAAAATCATAAGAGCTAGTAAAAAGATTTGTTGACTAGAGATAAGCCAATTTGTTTTAAGGTATGTTAAATCCTTGTCAAATGAATTGCTAAAATATATCAGTTAAAATAGTTAAAGGCTGAAATGTCATTCATAGGGTAAAGATCCACCCACTGTATTTCTCAGGATTTCCATGGAAAATCAATATGCAAATTCAAGACACAAACAGGATGCTTAGGCTTGTGGAAATTATGGCTATGTCTATTTAAGGCAGGTATTACAGTCTATTATAGTCAATAAGCAATTATTTGATCCAAACCAAAACGTGGCTTACCTCTGAAAAGCTACATTAAGTTCACTCTGTGAAGCAAGCCCCCAGCACTTGCTACTGGAAAACATTGAGGTCCCTGCCTCAAGAAGCTCCCTATTAGAGTTACAATGATAGTGGCATATTTCTAAAAGTGCAGTCTAGCACCAACTTCATGAGAAACATGTGGGGTGATACTTTTTGAAAATGCAGAGCTTCACTGCAGAGATTTGCTGCGTGAGTCTTAGGAACTGGCATTCACAAGACCTTTAGGCAGTTTTTGTGCATACTAATGCTTGAGAATTGCTGCTATGGAGGAAAACTGTGTGTTTTTAAATCAAACAAATCCAGATTTGAATTTTCACTATTTCTTTATATATTGCCTTTTTATGATACAATTTAGATTCTGCTACCAATACAAGACTAAATCTATACAAAGTTAATTACTGCTCTTTCTTGCCTGAATTTCTTGATCACCCTCTCTTTTTGGAATTCTCTTTTCTTTTCACTTCTCTTTGTTCTCCTTTTGTCCCTCTGATCCCACCTTCTCTGCCTTTGCTACCTATTCAATAACTTACTATGGCCAAATTGCTTAACTCACTGAGCTTCATTATCTTCATTTATTAAACAACTGAAACATCACCACCATGGCAAGTCTATATTCAATTTCTATAGGAACTGCCAAACAGTCCTCCACAGTGGCTGTACCATTCTACATTCCCACCAACAGTGAATAAACGTTCCTATCTCTCCACATCCTCTCCATCATTTACAGTTTTCCAACTTTTTAATAGCAGCCAGTCTGATAGGTGTGAAATGATATCTCACTGTAGTTTTGATTTGCATTTCTCTAATCACTAGTGATGTTGAACATTTTTTCATGTATTTCTTCAGCATTTGTATTTCTTCTTTGGACAGTTGTCTTTTAAAGTCTTTTGCCCATTTATTAAGCAGGTTGTTTGTCTTTTCATTGTTGAGTTGTATATCTCTTTGTATATCATGAATATTAGACCTTTCTCAATGTGTGATTGTCAAATATCTTCTACTATTGAGTTGGCTGCCTTTTCACCCTTTTGACAAAATCCTTTGAGGTGCAAAAGTGTTTAATTTTGAGAGTTCCATATATCTATTTTTTTTCTTTTGTTGTTCATGCTTTGGGTGCAAGGTTTAAGAAACTACCACCTACCACAAGATCTTGAAGATGTTTACCTACATTTTCTTCTAGAAATTTTGTGGTTGCTGCTTTTATATTTAGGTACTTGAACCATTTTGAGTTAATTTTGTATAAGGTGTGAGATAGGGGTCTTTCTTTCTTTTGGATATGGATATCCCGTTCTCCCAGCACCATTTATTGAATAGTCTGTTCTGGCCCAGCTGGGAGGGCTTGACTACCTTGTCAAAAATCACTTGACTGTAGATGTGTGGTCTATTTCTGAGTTCTTGATTTGGTTCCATTGGTCAATGTGTCTGTCTTTATGCCAGTACCATGCTGTTTTTTTTTCACTGTAGCTTTAAAGTCAGGAAGTGAGAGTCCTCCAACTTCATTCTTCATTTTAAAGATTTTTTTGGCTATTTGGGGCCTCTTACTCTTCCAAATAAATTTGATAATTGGCTTTTCTGTGTCTACAAAAAAGGCTATTGGATTTTTATTGGGATTGAATTGAATCTGTAAATTAGTTTGGGTAGAATTGACATATAAACTTGCTATGTGACCTTGCAATGCCATTACTAGGTATATACCCAGAAGCACTAAGACAAAAGACAAGAACAGACATCCGTACACTGAGGTTCATAGTGGCATTACTCATGGTTGCCAAAAGTTGGAAACAACCCAGGTGTGCATCAACTGATGAATGGATAAAAAAATAGTGGTGTATATATATGATGGAATATTATTAGTTGTAAGAAGAAATGAAGTTGTGAAGCATATGACACCATGAATGAACCGGGAGGACATTATGTTGGATGAAGCAAGCTAGACACAAAAGGACAAATACTGCATGACTACACTATTATGAACTAAATATATTGTGTACACTCATGGAGTTAATAATTAGAATATAGGTCACCAGAAAGTAGAAACAGGGTAGAGATTGGAAAGCTGAGGGTTAATCTAAGCAGAATTGGTGAAAAGGTTGTTTGTAAATCTTTAGAAATGAATAGAAATGGTTAAAGCATATAATCATGTTTGTAATTAGCAGTGCTGTTGTAGGGGTATGACAGTGGCTGAAAGGGAAAGTCTAAGGTCATGTATATTACTAGAAGGAAAGCTCAAAACTGTAACATGGGACTGTATAAGATAGTAAAACCTCATGTAAAACATGAGTGTGGGGGATATTGCATATAGAAGACTGTTTTTTACAAAATACAAATATAAATGCACTAGAGAGAAGGAAAAAGAATAGTAGCTATGTACAGCAGGCGAGGCATAGAGAGATTAAGAAATGATGAGTTTTGTTTGTATCTTTTTATTACTATTAATGGAATAATGAAAGTGCTCTAGAAATGATTGGGGTGATGAATGCAGAAATATGTGATTACCCTGAATACCACTGATTTTACTCTTTGGATGGATTTATGCTTTATTAATATGTATCAATAAAACTGATTTGTTTAAAAAAATTGAAAAAATAAAAACAAACCATCACCACTAGTGAAACTATCTCATAGACTTGTTGAGGATTAAGTGAAATAATGTATGTCAAGAACAATGCGTTTCACACATCTGTGACTCACTATGTGTTAACTCTTGTTTTTTTTTTTTTTTTGGCACAATAATAGAGATAAGCACAAAATGCTATGGGAGCCCTTGGGAGAACTGCATGTAAAAGGGTAAGAGGGTCCAGTCCAGGCTTTTACCCCTTAGTCTTGGTGACACCCCTTAATCTTAAAGAATAGGTAAAATTTAGATAATACAGTGATTTCTCTAAAACACCTGTATAAATATTTTAAATAAATTGATTAATTTAATCAAATAATTGGTTGATTTGAAGAAACAATTAGTTGACCTAATTAAATCATTTAACTGATTTATTATTCCACTATATTGTCATACAAAAATACTAGATTTGTTTTTTTATTTAAGGTTTTAGATTTAGATCCATAGAATCACTTTACTGTGAAAAGAAAATGATATGAACTGTAATATTGCATTTAACTGAATATAAAAATAGCTGTTTTAAACAACTGAATACATTAAATTGGTGTAGATGGAAAATAGTAGAAATTGCTTTACAAAGAACATTTTATCTCAAACCATTATCAGCTATTGGGAGATTTCTTGCACTGCATTTTAAGTAATAGTCATACAAAGAATTGCAGTAATATGTATTACATTGTGCTCTATATGTCTCCTGTCTACATATAGTGGAGCAAAATATCTCTATCACTTTTGCAAACTCTGAAGCAATAATTTCCTCACTTGGCTGTCTTGCTATAGCTATACACAATGGTATCCCAATGATCTATTACCTTCTCCCCATGGGTAACTCCTATCATTTGACAGTCACAAGCCTAGAAGGTCATTTTCTTATTACTATATGGGAATATTTGTAATACTTGAGAAGTTTAACTTATTTTGAATATACCAACCAATCCAATTTTGGAATGCCTATAGTTAAAATGTGAACCTAATATGACCTTTGTATCATGGAGTATTAATACTCAAAGTTGCAAGTAGCAGAAAACTCATCCCAAGATGGCTCAAAGAAAACAGAGAATTTGTTAGTTTTTTTAACTGAGAAGTTTCAAAATAATTCATTTCTGGTGAGACTTAATCTAGTGGTTTAATTACTTTAAATTTATGTTCTATTACATGTAGAAAATAAGTTAAAAGATAATAAACTATGTAATTTTAATTTTCCAACTGATCCATAATAAATATCTAAATGGGCTGTTTTAAAGAAAAAATTACCAAATGGGACCTATAATCCCTCTAATCCTACATTGTAATGATTCTTTTCTTTCAATTGGAAGGGAAGATACTAATACTACAATCCCTATTTTTGGATGGGGCCTTTCTTATAAATAATGTGTAAACCCTCCCTGAGCAGAATGAATATAAGCAGATGCCTTATTTATAGTTGCTTCTTTCAGATTCCTTTTTGTTGTGAAAGGACTCTTGTCTAAAACTTCTTTTTTTCTTGCTGTTCAATTCTAACAGGATATAGTAATGGATTAAGGTTTAAAGATAGTAGGTCTGGGGCCGGCTGGATAGCCCAGTGGATAGGGCACCACCATACCACATGGGAGGCCCCGGGTTCGGTTCCCGGGGACCTCTCCTAGCGGGCAGACCGCCTTGAGAATGGCAAGCCGCCATGGGCGGGCCAGAGCCGCCGTGGGCAGGGCATAAAGCTGCCACGGACAGGGTAAAAAGCCGCCACGGGCAGGGCAGGTTGCCCGCGAATGGAGCACAGCCAGCCACCGCGAACTGAAAGCTGCCCGTGAATGGAAGCAGAAGCCGCCCACAAGCCGGGAAAGCCACGCCTGTGCAGTGAGCACTCTCGGCGTGTCGCCGCAGCGGGGGGGAGAGGAGATATGTAATAAAAATAAATAAATCTTTAAAAAAAAATAAAATAAAAAAAATAAAGATAGTAGGTCTAAAAATTTTTGTGAATAGATTTTATCATCCTTTTCCTCCAGGAAAGTTTGGGAGAAAAGAATACCAGAAAATCAAGACATCCCCCCTGTTTGGCTGAAGAAATTGGAAACTGAAGGCAGGGGCTTGGTTATATGTGTGTCACTCATTTTTATACCTGTACTCATGTCAATTTAGGGTTACAAACCACTTGGAAAGTAGAAAGATCCTATCTTAGGGAAGAGAAGTGAAAGTACTATAAGTAATAGCTAAATATTGTAGAGTATTGTATTTATTGGGAAATGAAAACTATGTGAACCTTTTGAACAAATTTCTAATCTTTGTGGGTAACAGAATAATGATATTTCTATTTTTGAAAACCCAATTTAAGCTAGCAATAGAAGAGTCAACAAACTCATACCAAAATAAATATGAAAGAGTACAAATCCACAAATGTTCAGGTTAACTTTGAAAAAGACCAGGGTGTTCACCTTACTAGACACAGGACATGAAAGAAAGACATGGTAATATGAATAGAATTCCTTCTGGTAATGTCAATTAGACCATACCGAATGACACACCATTACTTCTGCCATATTCTATTCTTTTGAAGTCCAGCCCACACTCAAGTAGAGGAGAATTAAGCTCTACCTCTAGAGGGAAGGAGTATGCAATAATGTGTGGATATATTTTTTAAACTACCAAAAAGGAAACATACAGAAAATGGGTAGGAAGATGAATAGGTGGTATACAAATGGAGAAGTCCACAAAAACAAGAGTTATATGAATGTTGTTCAAACTCACTAGTCATCTAGTAAAGAGTGCTGTTTTAGTTTGCTATAGGCTGCCAAGGTAGTATACCAGAAAGGGGTTGACTTTCCAATGGGGATTTATTAACTTATAAGATAATATTTCTGAGGCTGTGAAAATGCCCAAATCAAGGTGTCATTAGGTGATGCTTTTCTCCCTGAGGACCAGCGGCTGGTGGTCCTGGATTCTTTTCTCATATGGCAAGTCACATGGCAAGGCACTTGGCAACATCCACTGTCTCTCCCCTCTCCTCCAGGCCTCATTGCCCTCAGCTTCTGGCTTCAGTGGTTTCCTCTCAGTTTCTCTGTTCCATTGATTTCAGTTTCTGACTCCTGAGGTTCATACCCAAAGGAATGGATTAATTTAACAACATAATTTTCTGGAGTCCACAAAAGACTCAATCTCCACAAATGCAAATTAAAACAGCAAAGAAATATGCATTTATATCCATCATAATGGCATAAACATCAACTCAGATAAAACCAAGTGCTGACAAGAAAGTGTGGCAAACAAACTCCTAAAAACAGCTAATGGGATTGTAAACTAGTACAGCCATTTTGGAAACAAAAATGCGAGCATTTGCTAGCATTGAGCAGCAGTAATTACTTACAATTAGAATTAACAAAGTACACATACAGGCAGCAGCAGGAATACTTCTCAGAAAAAAAAAATATCACTGGGTTAAAAACATCAGAAATTTTACCAATACCATTTATTAGAAAGAAATATATATAAATGCAAACTATATCAGATTTTACAAAGATATCTGCATGTAAAGGATTTATATCAAATATATTATACTTGTGGCCTAAAGTTGATGATAATGATAGGTAGCTCATGGAAGATGGGAAAAAATAAAGTAAAAAAGAAGAATTGCATGGACAGTTGCTAAAAATGTGCAAAAACTAAGGAGTTTGATTACACTGGCCACCAGAAGTCCAATGAAAAATGTGTGCGCACACATACACACAAATGATTTAAGTAGCTACCATAGGACAGCATGTTGAATTAAAGAACATCCCTCTGGATGTTCTAATATTATTCACTCATTAGAAATATATTTATCAAAAATTCCTTTCATTTTATGATGCTAAGTGTAAAAACTTAAGAAATTAAATAGGTATAGAGGGGAAATGTCAATAAAATAGGTATTTGCATGAATAATGAAACATAAATCTTTAACAGTAGTGTTTTGGTTTGCTAAAGTAGCTGGGAACAAAATACCAGAAATGGGTTGGCTTTTATAAAGGGAATTTATTAAGGTAAAAGTTTACATTTCTGAGACTGTGAAAATGTCCAAATCAAGGCATCAGCAGAGATTCTGTCTCACCAAAGATCAGCTTCTGGTGATCCTGGACTCCTGCCCATGTGACAAGGCAAGATGGTGACCAGTCTCTGCTTTCCTCTCCAAACGCACTTTCTCCCTGAGCTCAGTTGTGGGTGATCAAGCACATGGCTCATTTCTTTCAGGCCTCTTCTCTTCAGCTTTGGCTGCTTTGCTGATTCCAGCATCTGGTCTCTCTCAGCTTCTTAGGGCTTCTCTAGTCTTCTCTCACATGGCAGGGTAAAATGGCAGCTGTCTTTCTCTGGTGTTTCTGTTTTCAGTTCTCAGTTTATATATGACTCCAGTGAGAGGGTGGACACCTACCATGGGTCATGCCTCACTGACATAGTCCAATCAAAGGCCCTAAAGCAATTTAATCAAAAGATCCCTTAACTGATTCTAATGCAATCAAAGGGTCTCACACCCATAGGAGTGGATTAGTTCAAAGAACGTGATCGTCTCTGGAATTCACAAAACCTCAAACTGTCACACAGTAGCAATTACTAAGTAATCTAATTTTTTGGAATTATTTTTCATCTTTTTTCTTGCTTATTTTCTGATTTTTTGTCATGAGCATAATAAATTTATGATCATGAAATCATATATTACTTTGAGATTAATATCTCTTTTGAAAATAAATTAATCATATAGGATGGGAGCAACAAGCAAGATGGTGAGAAAGAGCTCCAAGAATCAACTCCTGTTATTGGGCAGTTGGTGATCACCCAGAGCTATCTAGAGCATCTATTTGGGGGCTCCAGGAGACCAGAAATGTATCCTGCAACATCCTTGAAAGAATGGAACGAGGAGACTGCCCATCTGCAGAGAAGATTCGTAAGTAGAGCACTCCATACCACGGAGGCTGGTGCCCATGCCCCAATGGAGGCAAAAGCTGCCTCGGGAGCTGTTCTGGGGCTGGAATTGAAAGCTCCACTTCCCAAAAATGGGGGAGGAAGAAACCATTGGGCACCAACTTCAGCTACTGATTAGAAAATTCAGCGGGCTAAAGTATAATCCTAAGAATAGCTAAAGTTTGAACCTGTCCAAGTCAGAAAGAGGCTGGTAGCCGCCATCTTAACTCTGTGACTGACATGAGGGGAAGTGGGTCTGACTGAAAATCACAGTGCTGGTAGGGCCCGGCTTTTTTCCATCAAGATCATATTGCCACTCTAGCTTAAGCCCCAGGCCTACCAAGGGCAGGGAGGAAGCTGGGGGGAGCTATGCCAGCCTCTCCGGGAAATTACAGGCCATGCCCAGAGGCCAGTTATCATCCTACTTTGGCAGCACAAGCCACCCCAGGAGCTATTCTGTGGCAGGAATTGGAAGCCCCATTTACTCAAAACAGGAGAGGAAGAGACGGTTGGCCACTGATTTCAGCTACTGATTAGAAAAATTCAGCTCGCTAAAGTATAACCCTAAGAACAGCTAATGTTTGAGACTTTCCAAGTCAGAAGAAGGCTGGTAGCTGCCATTTTGACTACACCCCCAGCATAAGGGGGACCCGGGCTGACTGAAAATCACAGTGACAGTAGAGACTGGTTTTTTCACTCAGATTGGTCTGCAGAGCTAGCCTAGGCTTTGGCCCCACCTCTAGCAGGGAGGAAGCTGGCAGGCCCAATACCAGCCTATCTAGGTAACTGCAGGTATATTTAGCTGGCACAGACTGAATACTCAGAAACCTACCAGGGCAACTATGGTCATCTTGGACCTGCACTACATAGATTGCTTCCCACATCTGCAGCTCCATCCCTGCCCCATGCAGGGGAGAAAGGGGCTTGAAGCTTCATCAGTCTCTCTGGGCAACTACAGTCTAGGCCTGCATGACTTGGATTATTATACACAGCTGGGGCTCTGTCCCTACCCCTGGCAAAGGAGAAAGTGGGGAGATGCTTCATTGGTCTTTGGGGCAATGAGGGTAGTTGAGCCTTCACAGCTTATAGCACCAACTACATCATTGGCTCCTACTATACAACCAGCAAGGGAGAAAGGGCAGGAAGCCCTAAACTAAAAAGAAAAACTGCACCCAGAATAAATACTCTAGTAAGCCATATGCCAAGACCCCAACAAAAAATTACAATCCACACCAAGAAACAGGAAGATATGGCCCAGTTAAAGGAACGAGATAAGCCTCCAGATAACATAAAGGAGTTAAGACAACTAATCATAGATGTTCTAACAAATCTCCTTAATAAATTCAATGAGATGGCTAATGAAATTAAGGATATTAAGAAGACATTGGATGAACACAAAGAAGAATTTGAAAGCATACATAGAAAAATAGCAGATCTTATGTGAATGAAAGGTGCAATAAATGAAATAAAAAATACACTGGAATCATGTAATAGCAGATTTGAGGAGGCAGAAGAAAGGATTGGTGAACTTGAAGAAATATCCTCTGAAAGTAAACATACAAAAGAATAGATGAAGGGACTGGCTGTAGCCCAGTTGGTGGGGTGCCGGTTTGCCACATGGGAGGCCCCGGGTTAGGTTCCCAGGGCCTCCTCAAGCGGGCAGACCCCCTTGAGAAGGCAAGCCACTGTGGGCAGGGCAAGCCACCGCGGGCAGGACAAGCCCTTGCAGGCAGGGCAAGCCGCCGCAAGCAGGCAGGCCACCGCGCGGTGAGCTGACTCGGCAGGTCGCCGCAGCGGGGGGAGACAAGCAGACACAGAGGAGCACAAAGATGAACCCAGCAAGAACAAGAAGAAAGGGGGGGATATGTAATAAATAAAAAATAAATCTTTAAAAAAAAAAAGAATAGATGAAGAAAAGATTGGAAAAACTTGAACAAGTTCTCAGGGAACTAAAGGTCAGCAAGAGACATGCAAACATACGTATTATGGGTGTCCCAGAAGGAGGAAAGGAAGGGAAAAAAGGGGCAGAAAGAATATTTAAAGAAATAATGGTAAAAAATTTCTCAATCCTATTGAAGGACATAGATATCCATGTCCAAGAAGCATGGTATATTCCCATCTGAAAAAATCTGAATATTCCAACTTTGAGACACATAATCAGAATGTCAAATGCCAAAGACAAAGAGAATTCTGAGAGCAGCAAGAGAAAAGCAATGCATAACATATAAGGGATATCCAATGAGATTAAGTGCCAATCTCTCATCAGAAACCATGGAGGCAAGAAGACAGTAGTATGATATATTTAAGATACTGCAAGAGAAAAACTTCCAGCCAAGAATCTTCTATCCAACAAGACTGTCTTTCAAAAATGAGGTGAGTTTAGAATAGTCACAGATAAACAGAAACTGAGAGAGGATGAAACCAAGACTCCTGCTTTGCAAGAAATACTAAAGGGTGTGCCACAGCCTAAAAAAAAAAAGACAGGACAGAGAGGCCTGCCTGGAAGAGAGTCTAGAAATGAAGATTATATCAATAAACATAACTAAAAGTGACAAAAGAGTGGTGAAAATAAAATATGATAGATAAAACCCAAATATTCAGGGATAAACAACCAATGATGTAAAGCACTCATATTCAGAAAACTAAAACTCATTGTTAAATTGAAAAAAGGCCTAACTAATTGGAAGAACATTCCATTCTCATGGATTGAAAGACTAAATATCATTAAGATGTCAATTCTACTCAAATGGATATATAGATTCAATGCAATCCTGATAAAAATTCTACAAGCATTTAAAAAATAAATTGAAAGCATTATTATCAAATTTATTTGGAAGGGTAAGGGGTCCAGACTAGCCAGAAACATCTTAAAAAGGAAAGTGAAGTTGGAAGACTCTCATTTCCAGACTTTAAGTCATATTAAATAGTTACAGTGGTAAAAAACAGCATGGTACCAGCATAAAGACAGACACATAGACCAATGGAACTGAACTGATGGTTATAAAACAAACTGTCACATCTTTGGTCAAGTGATTTTGACTAGCCTGTCAACCCCACCCAGCTCAGGAAGAACAATCCATTCAACAAATGGTGTTGAGAAAATTGGATATCTATAGCCAAAGAAGGGAAGAGGACCCCTATCTCACACCCTATACAAAAATTAACTCAAAATGAATCAAAAACCTAAATATAAAAGCAAGAACCATAAAGCTTCTAGAAGAAAATGTAGAAAAATATCTTCAAGACCTGATGGGAGGTGGTGAATTCTTAAAGGAGATAAGAGGAGGACTGAGATGGACTACTGATATTTAATGTATGTAGAAGTTTTAATTAGCTTTATTGTAAAAGTGTGGATATGTACAGAATTGGTGTTAACACATTATAGTGAGTAACAGCTGGTTTATAAATGGGGATGTGGCTGAAAATGGTAGTCTAGGGATGTAAATGCCAATTGAGGGAAAGCTAGAGAATAATCTAGGGATTGAATAGCACAGTAAACCCAGAGGTGGATGAGAATAGTGGTTGATGGTACAGATGGAAGAGTGTCCTTTGTGAGCTAGAGCAGTTGTACATCAGTATTGCAGGGTGGTGGGAATGTGGAGAAGCATGGGAAAAATACAATTGGAGTGACCTATGGAGTGTGGTAATATTCTTGTATCTATGCCAAAGAAGTACTGTGTTGATAATGGGGGAGTATGGAAAATGTGTTCCAAATGTGTGCTGTGGAACTGGTAATAATCAGATGATATTATCTCATAATCTGTAACAAATGTTCCACCACAGTATGGTGTGTTGATATAGGGGTGTTGTTTGGGAATTCTGCACATGTGCATGATTGTTTTGTAAGTTGACAACTTCTGCTATAAAAATATATTCAAAAAATAATAATAGGGTGGGTTGGGGGAAAAATACACCAAATGTAAGATAAGGACTATAATTAGTAGTAAGAGTTTGACAATATTCTTCTATAATTTGTAACAAATGTCTCAGAACAATGCAAGCTGTTGATGGAGGGTTGCTGTATGGGACCCCAGTATGATGTTATGAATTTTTAAAAAATTTTTTTAAGATTTATTTTTATTTATATACCCCCCCTTGCTGCTTATTCTCGCTGTGTTCATTTGCTTTTGCGTTCTTCTGTGTCTGCTTGTCTCCCCGTGCTGCGGCATCCCACCAAGTCAGCTCACCAAGCAGCGGCTTACCTGCTCGCGGTGGCTTGCCTGCTCGCAGCGGCTTGCCTGCTCGCGGCGGCTTGCCTGCTCGTGGTGGCTTGCCTGCTTCGTGGTGGCTTTGCCTGCTTTGAGGCAGCTTTGCCTGCTTCATGGCAGCTTTGCCTGCTCTCAAAGGCTTGCCTGCTTTGCAGCGGCTTGCCTGCTCACAGCAGCCTGCCTTCTCGAGGCGGCTTGCCTTCTTGAGGAGGCCCCGGGAGCCGAACCCGGGGCCTCCCATGTGGTAAACCAGAGCCCTACCAATTGAACTACAGCTGACTCCCTGAATGTTTGCTTTGTAAGTTTACAACATTTACTATACACTTTTTGTTTATGTATGTTCATGTATAAATGATATAAAAAATAATAATAGTAATAGGGTGGATTGGGGGGAAATACTTTGGTTAGTAGTAATATTTTGAGCTTGCTCTTTAATCAGTCGTTAAAAATGTTTCACAACAATGCAAGGTATTGGTGTTAGGGTGAAGTATGAGAGCCCTGTATGATGTTATGTATGTTTGTTTTGTAAGTTCACAACTATTACTATACACTTATTGTTTATGTTTGTTCATGTATGAGTGATATATTTCAGTAAATTTTTAAAAAAACTATAGGATACAGGGAGCAGAGAGTGTCTGCAACTGCAAGTAAGATAGTGCCATCCATCTGCCCCCTGGGATCTGAGCTCCCTCTCAACTAGAAGCAGAGTGAGCATCACCATCCTAAAATCCTCAAGATTGGGGAATGAACAATGGACTAAAGTAGATTTATTATTAATCTATAATAGACTTATTATTATTCTAGAATGGAAGAACTCTTGTCATTGATGTAAAGGCAGTGGTCCCCAGAGGTTCTGAGGGATGGGAGAGGGAAGAATAGGTATAATAGGTGGGTATTTTTCAGACATTGGAGTTGTTCTGCATGACATTGCACGATGGATACAGACCACTGTATATTTTGTCACAACATACAAAATTGTGCAGGACAGAGTGCAAACTATAATGTAAACTGTAGTCCATGGTTAGCAGTGATGTTTCAATATGGGTTCATCAATTTTAACACATGTACCACACTAATAAGGGATGTTGTTGATGTGGGAAAGTGTGGGAGGGGGAGGAAGTGGGGCATATGGGAATACCTTATATTTTTTATGTAACATTTATGTGATCCACATGGGAGATCCTGGATTCAATCCCTGGCCCCAGTACCTCAAACAAAAACAAAACAAAACAACAACAACAAATAACAACAGTGGGATATGTGTATAAGTAAATACTTTAGTATTACTAGTATAAACATAATGAATAAACTACAGATAAATGGAAAAATTAATTAATTAATTAATTAATCACAACTTCAAGTTTCAGCCAGGACATGTAAAGTTTTTAGAAGTCATCACTCTCATCCTTCCACACGAAAGGGTTGAAAAAAAAATAACTTTTCTTGGACCCATTGGAGAACTGGGTTTTCAAGGCAAACCACAACCTTGAAATCTGGAGAGGCAAGCGAAACCAGAATCACAGCCCAGTTCTCCTTACTTGGAGAAGAAATTGCTGGAGTCATAAACTTGTATCATTTAAATAGCAATTTTAACAAATTGCTTTAGACTGAATTTGTACCAGCCTGAGAGTGAAAAATTGCTGGGGCTTCAGTATTGGGAGGGAGGACCACACTTTCATGAACTTTATATCCAGGAACCACAGCAGATTCTCCTAATGAAGACCAGTGAAAAATACTCTCTTGGTTCTGGCATGAGGAAAGGAAGAGTTATCCTTGTGAAATAAGCCCAAAGATTTATCTATAACAAAGGCTTATACTCCAGTGGAAAGGACTTCATCAGAGCCTTACCCCAGAGCCTCTAGTTCCAATTCCCTCTAGCCTTTCTGTCTCATCTAAGTGATGGAGGGGCTGTGCAAGAAGAAACACATGTGAAGGTAATTCTAGATATAAGAAAAGACTATCAGATATAAAAAATTCCTTTGATGGATTCATCAGTAGACTTAACACAGCTGAGGAAAGAATCAATGAACTTGAAGATAGGTCGATAGAAACTTCATACTGAAATGAAGAGAGAAAAAGGAATGAAAAGAAAACAAAACAAAATATTCAAGAATTGTGGGACAACCTCAATGGATGTAACATAAATTTAACTAGAGCACTAGAAGAATAAGAACGAGAAAATAGAGCAGCAGAAATATTTGAAATAATAATATATGCAAATTTTCCAACATTAGTGAGAGAGAGCATTGTAGCTGGCAGTAAAATATGCTCCAAGGTGCCATTTTCCCACAGACTTTTTGAACAACTAGCAAAAACTAGCCGAGTGATCTCATAATTCCAGAAAAAAAGTTAAAGGGTCGCAGTAATTGGGAAAATGCTGAATCAAGAAAATGTATCATAAAAAACAGTAGGAAAAGCATGTGGATCCCTTGCTGGCCCCTCCAGCACACTGTGGAGCCAGCCTGCACTCCCTTTATAAGTCTGTGACCCTGTTCTGGAGAGAGCAACCTTTATACACATACTGTCAACCTGAAAGTCTGAACCAGGAAAATTGTTTCTGGCTTGCCCTCTCAGAACATGCCTGTCAAGCAAAAGCAGCTTGTGAACAATTAAACCAGTGTAAGAAACAAGCCAAAGCCTCCTAGAACAAAGGATTACATGCTTTATGTCATACAATAGAGCATGTGGGAGGGTGAGAAAGTCTATTTCATAGGCAATAGAGAAGGCATATAAATTCCTTTAAATGGGAGAATTCCCAAGGCTACAAGAGTGCACAAGCCCAGGACAAGATGCAGGCTCAGCAAAGATGGAGAGGAGCTTGCACTTTACATTTACCTCAGGCTGATCTTTTTCCTAGGAAGGCTAAACTTTGAATGAGAGCACCAGCCAATGCAGAGCCAATTTGCAAAGACAATGAATGTTGTTTTCTGCATTGGATTGTTTGTTTTTGTTAGATTCTGTCACTCAAGGAAATTTTTCATATTACTAGCTGAATACAAATTTAAGGAACATGCAGCTCAAGGGTTAAGCCCTAGAGTTAATAACTTAAATATAAAAATGTTGATTGTGCAAGAGATTACAAGACAAACAAAGAAACAGGAAATGATGGTCCATCCAAAGGAACAATATAAAATCCAGAAACAATCAATGAATAATTCCAGACTTTGGGCTTAAAGGACAAAAGCATTTTAAAAATGGTCCTGAATGTGCCCAAGGCAAAAAAGAAAAATGCAGAGAGAAAAAAATTGATATCAAGAAAACAAGGATAAATGAAAGTTGAACATGCCTAGACACATAGTAGTCAAACTTTCAAAGGCCAAGAAGAAGAGATTTCTGTTATCTGGAAGAGAAAGCAGCATGTACAAGAAGTCCCATTAAGATTAAGTGCTGATTTCTCTTGAAAATTCACAAAAGCAGTGGGATGTTATATTTAAAGGGCTGAAAGAAAACAGTTGCCAGCCAAGAATTTTATATTCAGTGAGATTGTCTTTCAAAAATTAAAGATTAAGATATTCCCAGATAAACAAAAGCTGAAGGAGTTTGTAACCACTAGACCTGTCCTACAAGGGTTGCTAATGGAGGTTCTTCAGACTAAAAAGAAACTACCCCAGATGGTCAATCAAGGTGCATAAAGAAATAAAGACCTCTGGTAAAGGTAACTATGTGGGTAATTATAAATTTCAGTACTATTGTATTGTATGTTTCGGTATATAACTATACTTTTTATTTTTTTAAGTTCTAAAATGCACATGTATAAAAAGTAATGACAAATCTATAGTTAGGGACATAAAATATATAAAATATATAAATATATAATCAGTAAAAAGAACAACAATAAGATGGTGGGATAGATAAATTATGGTAAATAGAATATTTTATTTTTCATATTTTAATTTTATTTAAAAGATAATTTTTTATTAAAGAACTAATAATAGCAATTTATCAGGTAACTATAACATATGGATAAATTAAAAGAATGAAAGCAATGCTACAAGGGAAAGAGGGACAATTTAGGAATACCCTGTTATAAGGTATTCTACACATGAAGTAGAACAGAGTTGTTTGAAGGTAGATGTAAATTAGTTGTAAATATTTACTTAAAATTCTAGGTCAACCATCAAAAGTTTTTAAAAAGAAGTACAACTAATATGCTAAGAGAATGGATAAAGTAGAATCATACAAAATGCTCAATTAAAGCCAAGGAAGTGAAAAATGAAGCGTCTGGTAACAAATAGAACACAGTTACAAATATGGTTGATATTAATTCAAACAAGTAAACAATCATTTTAAATGTGAATAGTCTAAATACACCAATTAAAAGAGAGATAAAGAGAGCAGATAAGTAAATAAGATGCAGCTATTCGTTGTCTACAAGAAATCCATTTTAAAGACCCAGAAAGATTAAAAGATAAAAGTAAAAGGATGGGGAAAGATACCCCATTCTAACAGTAATCAAAAGAAAGCTGGAGTATCTGTATTAAGACAAATTAGAACAAGAAAAATTATCCAGGATAAAGAGAAGCATTTCATAATGATAAAGGGGTCAATTCTCCAAGAAGCATAACAATCCCAAATGTGCGTGAACTTAACAACAGAGTGTCAAAACACAAAAACTGATAGAACTAGAAACTCCACTAGTGCAGTTAGAAACTTGAACACCACTCTGATAGTAATAAATAGATTAGGCAGGCATAAAATCAATAAAGTATAGTTGACCTGAAAAGAACTATCAATCAACTTGATCTAATTAACATTCTTAAGAGCAGAATACACTTTCTTCCCAAACTTACATGTAACATTTGCCAAGGCATACCACATTCTGGTCCATCAAAACATGCTTTAACACATTTTACAAAATAGAAATCATATAAAGTGTGTTTTCAGAACACAATGGAATTAAACTGAAATCAATATCAGAAAGATATCTGGAAAATCCCAAGCATTTGGAATTAAGCAATACATTTTGAAAGAAAATAAAAATATTTTGAAATAAATGAAAATGAAAACATAACTTACCAAAATTTTGAGGATGCAGTAAAAGCAGTGTTTACAGGAAAATCTATAACAATAAATGCATATATTATAAAAGAAGAAAGATAAAAATCAATATCCTAAACTTTCACTTAGGAAATTAGAGAAAGCAGAAAAATTTAAGTCTAAATCAAGCAGAAGAAAATAAATAACAAAAACTAGAGCAGATATCAAGGAAATTTAGAAAAGAAAATCAATAAAGCCAAAACCTGGTTCTTTGAAAAACCATGCTAATCAAGAAAAAAAAGAGAAGATTCAAATTATCAATAGGAAAAATGAAAAAGGGATTATCACTGGTTTGGAATGGGAAGTGGAAGAAGGTAGTTATAAATATGAGCTATGACCACATGAGCAGTTACAGAAATGAGAACTATATTGGTTATGAATGTTTTCTTTTGTTATGAGTATGTTTGAATATGTACATAAAGAAAATATCTTTGTTCTTTCCTATCTTATCCCCTTATCATATGACATGAGTTGTATTAGCTTCATGTCATAGTATTTGTTCTAGTCAGGGTTCTCTCGGGAAACAGAATCAACACGAGATCTCTGTTAAAAATATAAGATTTTATAAGAGTCTCTCACGTGACCGTGGGGATACACAAGTCCAGGTTCCGCCGGCAGGCTGCAAGCCAGGGGCTCCGATGAAAGACTGATGAAGGGTCCTCGATGAGTTCCTGGGAGAAGTTCGCTGTCA
>PVKH010000106.1:0-49981 GCA_004027955.1 Chaetophractus vellerosus | reverse complement strand
ACACATACGCCATTAATTCATTTTATGAATGAAAGACATTTATAAACTCTGACTCCGGATTTACTGTCACTACGAACCCCCTCATAGGGGAAAGACAGACTCACATAAAGGCATTTTAAATGCAGTACTCTTTAGCTTTGTGGAAAACTCACGACTTGTCCATAAATGCCCATGGCTTTATATGTCTCCTGGAGTCGCGGACGATGAGGCTGGGGCGGCGGGCAGGCGGCGGGCAGGGGCTTACCCAGGCAAAGCAGCAGAGCTGGGACGCGTCCCGCGCCGCTCGTCTCCATCCTCCTCTAGGCGGCGAGCACCCGCGAACCGCGCTGGGCGCTTGGACTGGGCGACAGGCGGCTGCCGGGAGCGCACGGGTCGGGGCGGAGCCTGCGGGGCTACGGCTGGAGCTCCGCGGAGTGCTTTGAGCCGCCACGCGTCAACGCGTCCCTCTGACACCGGGCTGGTCAGGCAAGTGAGTTCAACTGCTCGATGCTGAGGCCTTTATAATCCTGGGGAGGGGCCTCGGTCCGAAGGACTTACAAGCGGGGTGAGGTACAAAAGTGCCCAGTTTCATAATCGGCCGGCCGCGGGGGAGGAGTGACCGGAGGACTGTCCGGATGTCATCTACCCTGGAGCACCTGAGCGTGGTTAAGGAATAAAAAATAAAATGCCCTTCTAGGTAGTCAGAGACTACTCCCCAGATTTTTTCATCTCCTTCTGGGATTCGCGCAGGAGGAGGTGGGGAGCAACGTGGAGCAGATGGGTTGGTTTGCTTTGTGGGGTCACCTGCCCTGCGGGCTAGTGGATGGTTTTAGTTGCTCTTGGTGGCAGGCATAACTTGAATCAAAGTTAGTCTCACCAGCCAGGGCTGCTGTTCCCAGTGCGTGCTTTGATGAGCTTTGAGTGTGTGTAACTTTAATAATCTCACTATGATAAATGCCTGTTGTGCGGAAATGCTAGAAGTTTATCAGCGAACTGCTCAATCGCAGTCCTTCGTATTCAGATAGCCACCGTCCAGAAATGCCTTTCACATCTACACCTTTCTTCCCATCACCTCTGCTGCCAACGTGATTCAGGCATTTATTGCCTTGAAGTCTAGTAATTATGAAGAAAAACCCTCAATTATTTTTTTTTCTTCTGTCCTGTGTCCTATCCACCAGCCTGCTGCTTTTGATTTTAACTGCCCCAATCCAGTCACTTACCTGTACAAAACTTTCAAAGATTTCCCATTGCCTTTTAGGCAAGGCCTCCCACAAATTAAAACCCAGTAGTCTTTTCGGCATCATCTTCCACTTGTTCCCCAAATTGTCTGACCCCAGCCAGACTGTAAAACTCATTATGCTTCTGCTTATTCCCAGTTCTCTGCCTTTGCTGATGGACTCCCTCTGGAAGAATGGCTGCCTTTTACTGCAACTAGTCCATTCCTACTCCTTGTCATGATTCCCTTCAAAAGCTGGATTTCTTGAGCCGACACAGATGGCTTTTCATTTTGATCTCTGACAGCTTTTATTGTTTATCATCTCCCTAGAGTCATAGAATGCTAGATCTGGTAATTCACTTCTGGCGAAAGTACTTTCTGTTGTTTAATTTTTCTTGGTAGTAGGTCATATCTCCTAAGGAAATGTTTAGATCTGTGTGGATACATAAATTCTCTTACTCTTTATTGTATTCCCCCCTTTCGGGCCTTAATACAGTCAGCCAATTTAGCAGTACTCAATACATATTGGAACAGAAAAATAGAATCTGATGAATATTAATAACTCTTTACCTTTCTACTTTTCATTATTCCTTTTCTTCTCTTCCTTTCCCTCCCTCCCTCCTTTCCTCCTTCCCCTCCCTTCTTTCCTTCTCTTCTTCCCTTACCCCAAGTGCATGTAATGTCCATGAGTCTCATGTTGGAAACAAAGACTTCATTTTTCTTTCAGTGGTTAAAATCATGGGTTCTGGATTTAGAATGCCTGCATGTGAATCCTTGGACAAGTTATTTAATCTCTCTCTCTGTCTTCATATGTAAAATAGGGATAATAATAGTATCAAACTCAGTAAACATTCCTATTTTCATACTTCAGCACTGATGCTTAGGATGGTGGTAGGTGGTCAATATTTCTGAGTTACATGAATCAGTGAACAGTAAGATAGAAGTAGGATTCTGGGTTCCTAAGTCTATCTTCTGATCTTATCAAGAAAACAGGAAGTGACTCCTCACTTAACTGCTCTTTTGTAACAGAACAAATGCATCCAAGAAAGATGATGCTGGCAATATGGTGCAGTTTCAGAAAACATTCAGAGGGATGACAAATTTAATAAATTAGAATTAGGAAAAGGTACTGCTGGTACATGTTCTATCCCATAGGAAATAAAAGCATCATTCCAAAGAATGGGGGTGTCAACTGGGAGCATTTCCTTATTTTGCCCAGTGGCTTTGTAAGATACTTGCAAGGAGTGACAGGAAGAAAAATTTATTAGTACTGATTAATGTCAAGTTTCATCAAATATGGTGGTGTGCTTTATATGCAAAAGAAAGAAGGCGGGATGGGAATGCATTAGGGAGAACGGGGTCACGCTAGAACAGTCAACTCTATGATATTGATATGTGGGGAGGAAGTTTTTCACTCTGTAGCTGATGCTTGCAAGCATGAGATATCATCATCGTGAAAAAAGCCTTCCACTTGTCCCCAAATTTTCCACAGCAGTGTGCTCTCTGTGGGCTGATTTCATAGAGTGTGAAGAAATATTTTCTTTATTGGTTCTATGTTTACTCAATTCCTAGCCATTAGTTTTCAAGAGTGACTCCGTCATGACGCATCAGAGATTTGCCATTGCCTCCATGAAACAGTATTCTTTTTTTTTAATAACTGGGAACTATTTTCATCAAGCATTTGTTTATATACATACACATGCATAGTATGAAGTACAATAATCATTCCTCTTAAAGGCATAAAGCATATTTGAAGATAGGACCGTTTGGGAAGAAAATATTCATCTTACAGAATTTTCAGATCAGCAATTCCCAATTTGAGAAATACTGGGATTTTTTCCAAGGTAAATCCAAATATTATCTATAGACTGAATGTAAAATGTCTCACACTATTTTTAAAAATGTATTCAAGTTGGATAATGATTAGTAAAATGCATTCATTTTAAATTGATGCTAAATTCATGGTGGCTTTATGGAATTTATTTTTAAATTAATACAAAACAAATAAGTAACCACTATTGGGTGGGAGGTAGCAATTTTTTTACATTAAAAGATGATCCTATGCAGAGAAAAGTTTGGAAATCCTGGTCTGGGAATATACACATACAGTCCTTAAATTGCTGCCAGCACTAAACCCATCACAGGCAGCACCAGATCAAGCCTGGTGCTTCTACCTAAAGAATTGGCATCTAGCATCAGAGAGGACTTTTACAACCTTAGAATTTTTCTTCCCTTTCTTTGCTTCCATCATCAAATTAGTTCTCTTTATGATGGCAACTGACCCTTGTTTATTATGAAATTACTGCCCTTCAAATTGACAACTGAGCATAGCCACTTCCATAACACAAAATGTTTAAAGCCTTTTATTAGCTAATCCGTTGCAAGAACCTCTGTGATAGAATGGTATTGGATTGCTTTTTTTATTTTTACAACTATGGCAATGACAAATTTAGAAAGGTTTCCAAAATCAGATTGTTAAATTTGATATTCAAAATATGAGACCTTGAACATGGATTTTGTTCTAATGGATGCTAACTTTAAAAAAAATTAAACTTCTAAATTTAGCCAATTGTTAACCATTATGGTTTTTTTTTTTTTTTTGGCAAGTACTACTTTAATGAAGAATTTATGTCTTTCATAATAATTCTAAAAATATATGTTATATTAAATAATGCCTTATAAAAGCACACAAATTCCAAGCAAAATACTTGGCTCCATATTTCCCCAGACTCTTTAGGTGGCAGTGACTGTTTTGCATTTCTCCCTGACCAAAGCTCAACACAATACATTGCTATTTAGGCACATTTCCCATTTATTTATTAATTCAACAAATATTTATTGACTGTTTCTGTAACATTGTTATATAGATATAGTTAGGTATAGAAATAAGGTTAAAGTGTATGGGGGTTGTATACTTTTTTTAACCCCTGAAATCAAAGAACTTTTAATTTAGCTAGAGACAAAATAGAGAAAAGAAACATATATTTGACATGTTGCTACTCTTCTTTATCAAATCACTGATTTTTAAAAAGTCTTTTTTCCTCTGGACTAATTTAAAATTTTAAATCTTAATTTAAAATTTGTTAAGAATTCAAAAAGGAAAACCCCCTTGTTTTCCTTTCAGTACATGTTTAAATAGTAGAAGAAAAGAAAAATTGTGAAAGTTTTAAAGTCCACTAAATAGCAAATATTATTTTCTCATTGATTTATTTAACAAATTTAGGGTTTTCTTATACCAAAAAAAATTCTAACACATTTAAAAATTCATATAACATTTGACTGTTGAGTGAAAGGTGTGGATGGATGATTAACTGATTGGATGAGTAGATTAATTAAAAAGCAATTTCTTCTATTTGTGGTCTCATTTAGATTCATTTCTATAGGTGGAAAGGAACATGCAGGTAGTTGACATTTGTTCTTAAATCTAAAGGAGATGTTGCCAAAAAATCTGAAAGTGCACAAATACAATAATAATAATAGCTAATATTCATATCTAACATTTTAAACTCACTACGTACTTTAAAAATATATTTACTTGTTTATTCCTCAAAATGTGATTCTTATTTCCATTTTATGGAAGAGACTAAAGCAAAATAGGTTAAGAATTTGTCTAGGCCCTTTCGCTCATAAACGACAGAGATGGGATTCAAACCAGGCAATTTTGATTATCCCATCCATGCTCTTCACCACCACACTATATTGCTTTTACCTATGACAACATTTAGTGCACCTAAGGTGTGAGGGTGTCTATATGTGCAAGGCTCTCACGTATTTTCATTAAAAAATTTTTTGGAGTTTTCTGATCTCAGATTATTTTCAAAGAGCATTCATATCCCTTTGTAATTAGATTTTATTTTCTTTCATTAGAGAGAACTTTCTACATTGTTTTCCCATTTAGGAGAAAATCACGTGTGCCAGTATTTCAGCTTGTATCTCCAAAGCATTTGCAATTTTCACTGTTTTATTGTACATGGTGCTTATAAAATAGATTTTATTCTAAAATTGTCACGTAAAAAATGCCATCAATGAATTTCATCAACAGAAGAATCTGAAAATAATTATTCAATAATCACAAAATGTAAAAAGAGCCCAGCATTATTTGATATCAGGACCCGGACTGATTCTTGGGCTGCTTCTTTTTGTATATGCTATGAGCTGTGCCCTGATAATAGAAAAGCCTCCTCTCTTCTGTCATTCATGCATATACACAGAGTATTAATTACACACGTAGTGATGATGAATTAGGAATGCAGCTATCCCTATTTAAAGCACTTCTGTTTCATGTTTAGCTAACGCCTAGTTGCATGTAATTGCACATTGCCTACATCGATGTGGCTGCTCCTTAAGCAACATTTTACAGTTAAAATGTTAACTATCATAAAGCCATTCATTCGACAAACTCTCAAGGTTTGTTATTCAGTAAATGTTCTATGTCTCATACAACCACAAATCATCTGTTTAAGTGAATTTCTTTCATTCAAGGAAGTTGCGTTTTACTGCTAAACCATCTGCATAATTTTGCATGATTACATATGGATTTGTTATTTTAAAAATATTTAACGTTAATGTTCTTCTCAAGTATGAAAAAAGTTTCTTGTCTTTCAATCTCCTTGATGATATCTGAATTACATTGCAGACCCTGATGATAAAAAACATTTAGAAAACTGAGAGAAACTCACAGAAATCCTAGGAATTGTTCTATGATTGATATTTTTTCTCTGTTTAGCACTACCACTAACAGACAAGTAAAAAAACTGTGAAATCAGTAAGTGATGGTTTTTAAAGTCTTCATTTTTATTGTATTGGATATTGCTGGTAATGTCAATTTGACTTGGAAAATATTCCTCAAAAAATAATACACGAAAAAATTATATTCTTTCTTGTAATGCATCTTACTCTATAAGGAAATATTTGCATAAATTGTTAGTATTTTATTGTATGGCTGACTGGACACTGATTCTCACCCGTGGCTGTACTTTAAAATCGCTCAGTCAGCTTTTGAAAAAAATAATCATACTTGAACCCTACCCTCTCAGAGATTCTAATTCATTGGACTGGGAAAGTCCCCAAATGAATGTACTTTTGCAAGCAAACAGCTTGGTGTTTTAACTAAAACATAGGAAGGAAAGAAGGGAGGGAGGGAGGGAGGAAGGGAGGAAGGAAGGAAAGGGAAGGAAAAAGTAGTTCATCTTGTAAACAGGCTCCTCCAGCTTTCTAAAATCTTGCTTTCATCTCCTCTATGATCTTTGCTTAGTCCTCCTTTTCACTTTCTCATTTTCTTCTGTTTGCTTACAACTTATTAGTCATGAACTACACACACACACACACACACAGGGATTTAAACACTAGGAGTACAGATCCTGGTGCTGATCAAGATAACCATATTGTTGTATGACCCAAACCACATTTATGAAGAAAGTTTCCATTTTTCTGAAGGGAAAGAAAGTGTATAAACTGCATGTCTAAAAGCCAGAAAAGAAAGCAAGCAATCAACTAAGCAGAAAAAAACATTAAATTAGTAGTTAGAAAGCCTGGGTTGGTGTCCTGACTCCTGTCTTCTGACCTTAGGAACTTATTTAAACTGTACTAGCTTTAGTTTCTTCATCTGGGAAATCTGGAGATAATTATTCCTGTCTTTCATTCATCTCAGTATTATCGTGGAATTCAAATGAGACAAGATTTAAGAAAATTAGTGAGACAGAGCTTTAAGATATCAGAGAAGACAGGTCATCCATGGGCCTCAGCATGGAGATGTTTACAGCCTAGGTCTCTCCTTAGTTGTAACTGAAAGTATAAAATCCATGTAATAGAGAGGAATCAATCTTCCAAGTGGGTCTTTGTTTAACCCATAGTATATTCAAGGTAATAAGATAGAGAAGCTTTTTGTGCTGGGTTTTGCCATTTAATATGGAGGGAAACCTTTAAAATTATGTCCTTCAATACCATATAGTTATTATGAATGTCCTTTCTGCATTTTTAAGAAGGTATCCTTACACAATCCAGTAGGGGATTAGGGGAACAGTAACTCTATGAGATTCTGGACTCACTATCTCACTCACTCCTTACTTAAACTTGTTGGTCTCTCCTCTTTTTCCCTTTCCACCACCCCTATTCCACTATATGTATGAGGGAAACAGTGGAGAGAGAAGAGAGAATCTTTCCAAATATGGGAAATTTTAAGTGTCAGTATTCAAATTTAGAGAGCCTAGGTAAAAAATCAGTTTGCTTTGCCTTAAAGAACAAGAGAGAAATAAGTAAAACATGGGTAATAATTAGAAATGATGAACCCTTGCAAAGCAGGGGAAGAGCTGGGAAACCAAAGGACCAGGAGACCAAGGAGAGGTACTTGAGAAGAAATTTTAATGGATTTTTAGAATGGAATGTTATGGGGTCAGATATAAATTCCCTTTGCCAATTAAGCTAAAAAATGTCTTCAGTGAATTTAGAAAACTGTGTTCGTACAAGGCAAAAGAGAGGTGCACACTACGACAACTGATGTTGGGTTGCACCTTTATGGTTTAGTATCTTGATCATGAAACACAGAACTATCTGCAGGTACTTTGGGTTGGGGATGAGGGCCATTGCAATAGAAGTTCAGCAGTGTTCCTATATGACTTTGGAATTTGGCACAGATCAGGCTGATTTCTGTTGGGGGCCAGGTATGAGAATCTGAGCTATGAGATGAGACTGAATCCTGGGAGCAAAATAAGACCAAATATAAGTAAGTTCACAGGGGCCCGAATATTCCTCTCCCATCCCTGCCACACACATGCATGTACACACACAAACACACATGTATCTGAAAAAAAAAAACAATAGCACTACCACAACAAAAAAACAACACTAAAATTCTAGCTATAAATAAGGGTAACATCAGAGCCAAATCTCAGAGCAAAGACTCAGTCTTTTGCTTCAGTGAGGGCTAATATCTGACTCTAGACTAGAAAACAGATGTGGATCAACAACCTCTGATCTTAAGTGCTTATTGAACTTAAGATGCTTTGGACTTCAGGATGGCATTAAGATCAGAAAAAAAAAAATGGTGACATGAAAGGAGTATCATCCTTATGGCTCCTAGACCTTAGTCTCAAGTTTCTCTGGTTCTTGGGCTGTAAAACTAGCCTCACCATCCAGTCATCTCCCCAATCAACCTCATGAGCTGCCTGGAACAGCATTAAATTTCATTCCACAAGAGACACCTTCCAAGATATACCTGCCTATGAAATACAGTTATGGTTCTACCTTTATCTCAGAGGAAACCGTTCTTCAAGATCTGTTCTTCCTGGTGAAGTGTAACTTGTATGCCAAAAGCATATGAAAAACGAAGGCAAATGAAACCCAAAATCTCACCAAAAGAAAACCTGAGCATTTTATCAATCTTGGGCCAATTTCCTGGAGGCCTTCTGTGTCCTACCCAGATGACAGGGTGTGTCTTAGACTTGGAAAACATATTGCCCATTATAGCTGGGGGTTCTTCTTCTCTTTGTAGCTACCCTCTGATGCTTCTCTCACAGTAGATTTTGAGGCACTTGAAGATGAAACCTTTCTGCTCTTTGTTAAGGTATCTGTTTTTGTACCAAGATTCCTGGCCCTGAGAAATCCTTGCCTCTCCAGAAATACTGGTCAAAAAAGATATTCAGAAGCAAACATTGAATCAAGTTTGAATAACAGGAATAACAGGATAGGGATGGCTTTTGATCTGATAGGATAAATTCAAAGCTGAAGTATTGGTGCTATTTGTAACATTTCTACTTTTGTCACTTTTAGGTTCAAAATATTTTCATGATACTTCAGCTCGATTTAATTGGCACTTTTGCTTCTTTATTGTCTGGGCAACTAGCAAATCTTCTCTGATTTTTCCTAGAATATGTTAGTTACCCCAAGTTATGTGCTCACATTACATTCTGAACTTTCTCCATTGTAACACCTATCACTGCTTCATGCTTTTGCTTGTTTGCTTCTTGCACTAATTAGTAAGCTCCAGGAGGAAGGGGTGATTTCTGTCTTTATCAATGTCATATTTTTGGCACCTAGTATGGTGCCATGAAAGAATATGTCTCCATAGATATTTGGTGAATAAATCACTTGACAAATATATGTTGACCTGGAAGGCCCCCAAGCCCTCTAAGGATTCTGTGTAATACAATAAATAAACAGCTAAAAACAATAATTTTTGCCTGTGGAAGTACATGGAAAGGCAGCAAGCTGAAAATCATCATTTATGAATACCTTTCATTCTTAAATCAGAATATCTTAAGAAGAGGTTCTTAAATCATAGTAGCTTTTTCTGTGCCCCTCAATATTTTTTGTATTAACTTATCTAACACTTTGTTCTCCATTGCCATTTTTAAGAAAGACGATTCCTTCCTCCTTGCCCTTTGCTTTTGCTCTTATCAAGTCCCTTTTCTCCTCCTCCTCAGTCTTGCCCAATCAATTATATTCTTTATTGTTTCTTTACTGAGTGCCTCATTTCACTGCTTTCTTCTCTCTCCCACCAGGTTTAAGTTCTCTCAACCCCTCAAATCCTCTACCTCATTACCACCTTGAACCAATAGCTTCTCCCTTACTTCATTGTGGAATATCTTGAAAGAGTAGCCTACCCTCCTCATTTCCATTCTCAGCCCCTTGCAAGGTGGCTTCTATTTAAAGCTATTCTTCTGAAGGTGATCATTGATCACTAGAGCAAAAATATTTTCTCAGCCCTTCTTTTCTGACTTCCAGATTTTGTTCCTCTTTTCACTCTACCTTGCTACCATCCTACCTATATTTACATGTTGAAATCCCAATTATAGTTCAAGTCCTTCATGAAATTCTGGTGTTTTTGTTTTTGTTTTTATTTTTTGCAGTAGGATGTGGTTTTTCCATCTTTCAAGTCCCATTTTTTTCATATTTCGTTTTTCTCTGTATTGGAGAGGCTTCATGACATACTGGCATTAAGCAAAGGATCTCAGCTGTCCGAGTTTGAATCCAGCCTCTGATACTAAATGTGTAATCTTAGGCAAGTTTTCTCATCCATAAAATGGAATGATAAGAGAGTTGTTGTGAAGATTTAATGAACTAAGAAAGGTAAAGCTTTTAGAGCATTGCCTGGCACACAATATGTACTCAATAAATATTAGCTATTGTTATTTTTGGTGGTGATTTAAAAGTTATATTTTCCTGAATAACAGATTTTAATAATCTTGAGGCCAAATTGATGCCCTGCTTGTGATTGGACATCCTGCTCTCTCTAATTTAGTCTCTCGTATAGTAGCACTAAACACATAGCTGTTGAATTAATTTATTGATTACCAAAGCTGAATTCCATATTGTAAATTATAGGAAGAGAAGGAAATTACATTGTGATTAGGTTGTCCTGTATCTGGTCATGATCAAATGTTACAATATTAATGTTTATTACAACTGTATTTCCTGTTACATTAATGATGTGCATATTATCTCAGCTGGCTCCTGGACCAGTTTTGTTAAACACCTGTGAATCAAATTGCAGCCCATGGTAAGCAAGAGATACCTATTAAGCAGCTCACTTAGCAACACTTCTCAGCGTTGATCAGTACTACTCAAAATGAATTTGGTGTGGTCAATGAAAATCCTGTTGAGCAGAAGAAATACTCTGAGCAAACTTTAGAATATGTTGCTTGTTGAAAACCTAACATCTTGATTCATGCTTAGAAGAACTGGTCAGAGATTAGATAAATCATTTTGAGAAAACACTGTGTAGATTCTGTTGGCAACCTGGCAACTCTGCAATTAGGAACCTGATCAACACATGACTCTCTTGCTCCACATGTAAAAGTCCTGGTCACACTTGAGTATCTACTACTATGAAAATTAATGCAGGAATTATGCTGAGACCTAAAAGACAAACACACCTGCAAGGTTATTGAGGGAAGCAGCTTTGCCCAGTTCAATGGATTAGCTAAATTATTTGGTGTTCTCACTTTTGAAGCATTTGAAATACTTTCATGAGTGCATCTCTAATTTATGAAGGGCTTAGAGATGATGATGGAGTGTGTTTGACAGCACAAGTTATTCAACAATCTTAGGCTTGAAACTAAAACACTTTATTGAGATAGAAGAGAATAAGATGGCACTTATAATTAACAAATTATAAGTACATAAAATAATAAATACTGCCCAAAAGACTCAGCTATTTCTTTTTATTGCTAACAAAGTTCTTTCTTGCTTCAAACTTGCTCATTGCTTGGTTTTTACATGTGTTTAATCACAACTTGCCTTCCAAATGGAGCTCCATTGTATTTTGTTGGAGTTGACAGTTTGTCATTTCACAATGATTTTACCAAAATGTATAATTTTTAAAAGGCTCACTTAATCTTATGAAGCAGTATGGGGTCTTCTGGGCCTTTTCTGACTGAGTCCTGAAATCATTTCACATTATGATGCTGCATTCCCAGGCATGTACATTCATATATATCTTCTATTTTATTTCATGGGAAAGTTAAAATAGTAGCTGAAGTTTATTAAAATGTATTTAATGACACAGCAATTGGTTACAACATGCAATTAGTAAAATTAAAAAGCAGGTCAAGGATGCTTTGGAGCATTGTTTTTTTATGTCTGGATCCTGGAACCTAAGAGTTCTGTGGTGGGGGGGGGGGTCCTCAGAACCTTTGTAGAAGTCAGAGATGGGAGAGACAGTGTGTACTCCTAAAGTGGAGGCTTCCAGACTCCACTTCAACAACAGCAGTGTTGCTCTTTTTTGTTTTGTGTATAGTTTTCCCATAAATTTTCATTTGAAGAAACATATCCAGTAATTGGTTTAAAGAGTTGGACAATTATAATTTCCTTACTTTATAGGTCAAATCCTGTTTTGGCAAAAATCACCACATCTGAAATTACTGTTTAAAATTAAAGATTTTTCAGATGATGTTCTGTTTAGTCCAAGCAATATTTTAGGCACCAAGTCCCAGTAAAACCAAAATATTTGCCTGGGCCCCTAGGACCTCTTATAATGCAGTTTCCCTTACATCTTTTACTCTTGCATCAGAATGTTGGGGTTTATGTTCCTATGTTGTGTTAATTGGGTTAGATGATTTGCATGCATCTTAACCTCTTGCTCAGAATTCAATAAAGAGTTTTGAGTGGTCACTGTGTTTCTGATGAGTAAATACGTTTTATCCTTTTAAGGTCAAGATCGTTTATTTATTGCTTTTCTCTTCATAACTTTTCAGATAAAGAAGATTTCATTTCAATCAAAAAGAAGCTATTTCTTTAGACTTTATTCATTTGTCAAGGATGGGAAAGATTGTTCCCACAGGTAGAGGAGATATTTCAAGCACAAAGATGGCATTCCACAATTTGAAACTAATTAGAGAGAATTTAAAATAGTTATTTGAATTTCCTAAAATTATATCAGTTTAGAGTAGGGACACAACACCAGTTTATGAAAATGAAACAGGATTGGAGTGGGAATTGGGGAGGGGATGAAGAACAGGAAGTGAAAGAAGGGAGAGAACTTGCCTTTACTGCGTGTTTGTTATATGCGAAACAGTAAGCTCGGTGCATTAAAAGTATTCCTTCTTTTAATCCTCACAACAATCCATTGAGTAGGTAGGAAGGGGCATAGGGTGTGGGGCTGGATTTTCCTGAGCTGTGCAAGAATGGTCTAGGAAACACTTTTAAAATCTCTTTCCTCTGTGGGTAGTTAACTAGGCCCCTTTGCTTGCACTTTATTGAATATCCTCCAGTGCCTGACTCTATACCTGGAATATTGTCAGTGCTCAGTTAATGTTCACAAGGTGTATGAATGGGTTGGGACTTCAGTGGGATTATACCTGTGAAAGCATTGAAGGGAGGGTTAAAAGCACTGGCTTGGAGCCGATTGCCTGGATTCAAATCCTGACCATTCCATTTACCAATTGTGTGACCTTGGGCAAGTCACTTAACCTTTCTGTGCTTCAGTTTTTCCTCACATTTAAAGCAGAAATGGTAGAGCTCAGTGGGTTAGTGCCTGCTTCCCATATATGAGGTCCCAGGTTCAATCCCCAGTACCTCCTAAAAAAAAAAATGCTATACAAAGTATTTAGACCTGTGCCTGGCACATTATAAGAGTTCAGTAAAGTTTAGCCATTATTGGTAAAGCAACTTTGAATCTATAAACCATAGAAGATTCTAATTGTTTTTAAAATTATTAATTTAAACAATCACAGGATTTCCATATTCATACTCTCTCTGATTTTTTTAAAAGTATTTCATTCTTCAGTGTTTTGTGGGTTTTTTTGCCTATCCTTTCCATATTTAAAAGGCATAATTTAGCAAAATTAAACAAACGGTTTTTAAGAAAAACAAGAAACAAAAGTAACTTCTGGATAAACCTTGGGCAAGCCCAAAATACCTGTTTTCCTGAAATCTAGATCCTAGCTCTCCAGAAAATTCTCTCTCAATTACCACTCATGTTTATAATGCCTTCTTTCTCTACTAGCTCTTTCCCTTTGACATGGTTATAAGAAGTATCTGGCAACCCTAAAATTCCCTCAATCATATATCCTTCTCTAGGTAATGACTTACCTCTCTTACTTTCAGACAAACCTCTTTTGAATAGTAGTCCACACTCACTGGCGCTGCTTCCTCCCTTCTCATTCCCTCCTCAAAAGTCAGTCACCTGGCTTCTTTCCACTTTACTGATATTGCTCTGGAAAGGTGCATCAATAACTTCTTTATTACCACATCCACGTGTCCTTTTATGTCCCTACCTAACATGATATCTCCATGGGGCTTGGTACCACTATGAGTCTCTCCCTTCTTGAAATTCTGTTTTCCTTCAGTTTTTAAAATATTCCTCTTGTTCACATTTTCCCATGCCTGTCTGAATGATTTTATAAGCACAGGATTGATGCCATTTGGAGAACTCTTAAAAGAAACACTGCTACTAAAAAACCCTAGATACGACTCCATTACATATTTATTATTATAACATTAGTAGTGAACTTATATAAATTTGTCTCTACCATTACAGTTCTCAGAGTTTTGTTTCTAGTCAATGAATAATTTTTGCTCTGACTGGAGCACTTCCAGAAACAGTGATACAAATCACATTTTTTCTTCTAGAATAAAACATAGAAGAAAATCTCCACAACCTTGGGTAGGCAGAGATTTCTTAGGACATTAAAAAGGCTAACCAGAAAAGAAAAATATATAAGTTGGATTTTATCAAAATTAAAACTGCTCTGTGAAATACTTCATTAGGAAAATGAAATGGCAAATCAAAGACTGGGTAAAATATTCATAGTGAATATACCTGACAAAGGTATCCAGCATATATTTTTAAAATCTTACAACTTGATAATAAGAATACAAAAATCCCGGTGAAAACAGACAAAAGATTTCAACAGATACCTCACAAAAGAAAATAAACAGATGTCCAATAAGCAAATGCAAATATGCTCAACAGCAATAGTTACCATAGAAATGCAAATTAAAACTACAGTTAAATACTACTATATATGTGGAATAGCTAATAAGAAAGACTGACAATACCAAGTTTGACAAGACAGTGGGGCAACTGGAATTATTACGCATTGTTGATGGAAGTGTAAAATGGTACAACTGCTTTGAAAAACATTTTGTCAGTTTTTTAAACATAGGCTAATCAAGTGTGGGGTTTCATGTTAATCTGGCTGTTAATTTGGGCCATATGTTATGTTTTCTGGGGTTGTAGGTGCCAGAGGTTTCAAAGTCCTGTTGTCCCCTTTTTTTTCTCTCCTCATGACTTTAGGCTTCCTAAAGTGCCCCTCCTCAGGGAGAGTCTGAATGTCTTGTAGCTTTTTCAGCCACAATCCACGTTTGTTATACTGGAGTCCTTTTGGTGTGGGGGTAAGTTGTTTGGGAAGGGAAGAATTCTATATCTTATGATTAAATCTCAATCTTTTAGTGAGCTGGTGTCTCTGGACTGTGACCTTCTTTGCTTTTTTTCCCTCCTGTAGGTGAGACAAGAAGGCTAGAGGGAGCTGGATTGTGAGAAAGGCCCTTCCCCCAGGTGGGGTAATACTCTAAAGTCTTTCCCCTGGTGACTAGACCTTTTCTGTGGAGAATGCTCTGGACATATTTCAAAATGGTTCTCTTTCCCTCTCCCTGCCAGAGCCAGGAAGTGATAGTTCTTGGCTCTTTATCATGAGACACTGGTGTGGTTCCTGTATATAAAACACATTGACGTGTGGGGTCTCCCTAAGACTCCAGCCTTCAGGAGTGTCTCACTCTCACTCTCACGGCATTTCATCAGAATTACCCTTTAAGTGTTCTACCAGTTTATGGCTCCAGTGACTTCTGCTCCAGATAAGCAGATCTCAGCAGTGACTCTCCTGGTTTGCCTGTGTCTCTAGGTTTCAGACTGATGGTTTGCCCTCTGACTTCAGTTCTCTGATAGGTCCAAGAAAATTTGTTGACTTCTAGTCTGTCCAGTTTTTTATTGTTGTAAGGTTGGAAGTGATGACTTCTAAGGTCTTTACATGTCAGAACTGGAACTGAATGTCCATCAAAACAATTTTTAAGTAGTGAAGATGTTACTTTGGAATAGATTCTTTAGAACAGATCAATCTTATTCTTAACAGTGCTGTTCAAATAAGCTCAATATATGTATTTTCAAATTTGAAAAAATATCCACTGAACAATCATTATGAGATGCAACAAATTTGCCATAGAAAATGAGAAAGCTGCATTTTTCAGCTTCTATCTGTGAATTTACTTTCCTTTTTGAGATGCTCCCGTACTCTAAGTAGAATCTTGTGAATTTAACTTGCTGATAGAACGCACAGTAACAGCAGGAACCTGAGGAAGCAAATATCTAGAGAACTGCTTATGAATCTACTTTTTATAATTGGATACAAAGGCAGCATCAGGTGTTCAAAGAATCTGTGTAATAATATTCTTATTTCTTAGAACTCTCCATAGAAAGAGTGAACAATAATTGAGTCATAGACATTGTCATAGAAATGAACTGGGAAAATATAGGTTAAACTCACTGGATTTCTTTCCTTTAAATTTTTATGGGGGGTGGGGTGTCTTTAAACTTAGCCCATTGTTCCTCTTTATTTCCGTGCTGAATACTCAATCATCCAGCTGTGTAAGATGCCTGGGTAAGCCCCAAGAGATTCAGCTCAACCCTGAGTCATTCCCACTTGAAATAAAACCATGAAATTATTGCATTAGTGTTGGCATTTAATCTGTTCCATTAAGTACCAAATGGACACCTGTAGTTTACCTGAGCTTCTGATTTGGTGGCAGGATTGCCCTAGGAGCCTATGGTGAAATCCGAGAGCAAATTCAGATCAGACTTTGTGCTGGAATCCCTGTGCTGAGCACGCAATCAAGAACAGCCGCAAGAATGGGGTGTGTTGAGTAGAAAGAAAATCCTTCAGGTATGAGCTGTGGGCTTAGCTGAGGACAAATAAAGGGGATTTTTAGAGGGTAGAAAACTTTAAGAGGTGCTCTTGTTTAGAATCAACTGTAATGCACCACAAAGAATGGTTATAGAGTCTCACCCTTGAAGACTTTAAGGAAAAAAGAGAGACCACTATCTATGTTTTATTTGCAATGTTGTCTAAAGACAATGGAATGGACTAATTGACATCTGGAGGACTTTAGGTTGCTAATGATGAATTTCAATATTTTAAAATATCATTCTTGAATTCCAGTTCCCCACTTAGCTTGAGTCAGTTTATCTGTAAAATGGAGCTAACAGAACATGCAACTCTGGATAGTTGTGAGCTTGAATTAATTTCACATATGAAAAATGCTGAAAAGAACGCATAGCATATAGAAGACACTCAAGAAATGATATTTTCATCACTTCCCCCCGCCACACACACACACACGCACGCACACATACGTCAACTCAGAAACAATTTTTGTCCATGACGATGGTTATAGTTAAGCTGTATATGCAAAATGTCAGAAGGGCCCTTTTATTTTATTACAAAGTAAATAAAAGTTTAACAGATTTAAATTTCCTCATTTGTGGCGAATGTTGCAATTTCATGGCAGTTTAGGCAATGTTTTCACGTATGCACAGTTGTTGGATGTCAGTAGGCTACTAATAATAAACAATTACACTTCAAAATTTTTAGAGTGTGTAGGATCTTTGACTTTTACAAAGAGAGAGTTGAGTAATAGGATGTAATATTTTTTGAATGTCTGGACATCTTTGAGGAGGATAAGTAAGGAAGAAGCTATTAGTGTATTTGCTTTGCATAAAATGCCAACTGGTGCAATATAGGAACTAAGTTTACCTTTAACAGCTTATTTTGTACTATATAGCCAAAGCATGAGGGAAAAAAAGGAATTATTTAAATTACTCCAGTTTTTGTTTATTTAAAAAAGTGTATCTGCCTTCATAATGGTTCCTGAATTGTTGGCAGTTTTATATTGTAAATGCTATAAGATAAACTCCATAAGCCTGATCTTAGTTTTTTCCTTAGAATTTTTTTTTCTGAAGCAGGAATATTAAAACATTTTTGAAACTGCTGCTATTTGAAGTCCTTATGTTCAAGGACATAGCTAAGTTATTAGACAAGATTAAATAAAATCCTGAGTAAAGAACTCTTGAAAGAGTTTTTATTGATCTAAAGTTATAACTAACACAAACAATAATAACATTGTAGACAATCTGAAAGATTCAGTAATATATAAAATTTTGAGTTATCTTTAAACTACAGGTAAACTAATATTTGCTGCAAATCTTCATAACGTTATTTATTCACTTAAACCTTTGTCATAGAGTACATGATTGTATTACTGGCATTAGAATATAACACATTTTACAAACAGCTATTTACATTCTTAGAACCTTTATTTTTTCAGTTTTGAAAAACATCCCTACTGGTTAAAATAATTATGTTTAGTCCCCAAGTTTAAGTGAGAATAATTTTAGAGTATCAAGATGAAAATAATATCATTTGAACCCTAAAGGACAATGATTTGATCCTTCCAAACAATATGAGGAAGGCATGACTATTATTTCTTTTGTATGTGTTATTATTTCATAGAAGAGGAACTAAGGCACAGGGAACCAGGGTTTAAATCTAGTAATACAGAACCTGAGTGTCACCTTTGACCTTCCCATACTGAATATTATATGCAGTGCTATTAAAACCATATTTACATTACATATATTTTGTCATACTTGTAATTGAGTATACTAGTGAAAATAATCTTGTAAGTTATGACTACATAAAAGAAGGAAAGAAAGGGAAAAAACATAATTGGAAGTTTTAGAACACATAATAAAAATGTTTCCAATGAACAGATAAAAATCTTAATTTAACATATCACTATAAACTTGCAATTCAAGTATGTTTAAAGTTTTAAAGGCTTAGAGTAACAATCAAAGTTCTCAAAGGTAACATAAAACTTCAGGGCTTTGTGATAAGACAAGAGGACTGGAAGCAAAAGCAGTCAGAGCTCCCCCTCCACCCAAATCAAAGAAAAGCAAAATTGTGTGGAAATGAAAACATTTTAGGAATAGCAAAAAAATAAAAAATAAAAAAATACAGGAGACATAGAGGACAGAATTGAGAAAAGAAAGCAAAATAGATACACACAAAATGAAAAGAAAATAAATATTTTAGGAGAAAATCTTAAAGTTTGTTGAGATTTCACACTCATGAAAAGAAGGAGGCCAGCTATTGTCAAAGATAAAACAAATCAGGACTTTGTAAGGAGAGACTATATTCAAAAGGATTATTGCAAGGGGGAGAGTCTATTGCGATAGGGAGAACCTTCTGCCCATAATGTGTGCAGAAATCTCCCTTTAGGCATATAGGGTTTTTCTTTTATAGAGAAGGAACTGAGTATAGGGAAGTTGGATGAAAATTTGGCATCATCAGAGAGTAGATATGAGAATAATTTATGCTGAAGCAGCCTATTTTCTGAGAGACTCCTTTAAAGTTCAGGGATCTGGAGGAAGGATGTGAGCTTAACCAAAGTTTGGTTAACAAGCATTTTCTTTTGATTGATCAGTGGGGACAAACATTTTTTATCATTTTTAATGCAATGAATGGGAATTTGGAGGGTCTGTGTCTGGCCTTATCATAGATAAACAAGGGGCTTCAGTGAGTCTTATCTAAGTCACACTGAGAAGGGTGGTTCTTGCAATAAGTCATTTTCCAGAGTACAAAGAGTATTTGTAGTTGGGGGAGTGTACTTAAATTTAGCTGTTGTTCAGAAACATAGGCCTTAGTCAAAGTTAGACATTGTCAATCTCCCCTTTTGTTCAGGATGACTGACACTCGTTCATCTCTGAAAACTCAAAGGGATCATAGGGGTGCAGTAAAGTTGAAGATGTCTCCTGAAGACTGTTGTTGGCATTGCTCTTGCAAAATCAGTCGAACCATCTCTTGAGGGATGGTGTCAGTTATTTTGGGGTAAAATTTTCTAGTTACATGGCACTGCTCATTGAGTTTCCTGAAGCCAAGATGCTGATGCTCTTGGTGATGTTCTCTAATTGTTGGGCTTTTAACTCGCAGTATTTCTTTAGATCCTGGTGGATAAGGCCAGCTACAAGGCAAGCTAGAGTCCCAGTAAGGATCTTGGTGTTCAGGTTTTGGTTCCCAGTGATATCAAGTCATGGGGGTGGAAGGAAAAAAGGCAAGGTTAGTCTGGAGAATTGTAGCCAGCTATTGAAGGAAACTGCAAGAATTGAAAAATGCGGAAGGATTCAAATATGTACAAGAAGATAGGGTCCAGTCCAATTTATAGGTAACAAAACCTTCAATTACCTGCCATTTACAAAAGAGGTGTAAAATAGCTCAAAGACAATAAACAGGACCAGAATCTGATAACCCACCGGAATGTGCAATCATTTTCTACTGAAACATAAAATATTTCTCTATAGTCACTCTCTTTTTGATCTAAGATAATCCCAAAGAAAGATTGTTCATAATCATAAAATAAGGCTGGTTTTATTAAATTTGGCCTGATTACATAGGTGCAGCAAAATGGTATAAATTTCCTTTGCTGGGAGATTTTTATAAGGAATCTCAGATTCAACTTTTAAAAGCCTCTTCATTCTAGGAAGCCAAGCCAAGAACTCTCTACCAGATTTCTCCTGCAGTGCCTATAGTTTTGGGTTAATTCCTCTTTTCTCAAGAGCTCTGAATATCATCTGGTTCCTGGACCTGCCAGGAAGTGACCTTCTCACTCCCTGTAAGGCTGGGAACTCTGAAAGCCAAAGGTTTTGCAAGAAGACTTTTTAAAGTACTGGTTCCATAAAATCAACCTTAAAATTCTGTGGTTATATTTGATTAAATCAGCATCATTCTAAAATATGCCATTCCAGTAAAAGCTTTGTTATATAACCAATGCCTCCAATTATGCCCTGCTAACAAGGAGGTCAGAATCTTATTGAACCTATGCAAATAATTTTATTTAAAATAAGAATACTCAATAAGAGTTTATGAATTCTGGAGGGATCAGGCAGGCAGAAAGAGATAAATGCTACATGAATTGTAGATAGCTTAAGAGAAAATAGAAAGGGGTTCCTTATATCCAGAAAAGTGAACATTAAATCATCAGCAATATTCCAAACAAAATCCATAAACATCCTGTATCACTTCATTCTGTCCTAAGTATATTTAATCCTTGTTCCACTTGATCTTGGGCCTCATGAATCCATAAGCTTCTCCAATAGAGTTCTGAAAATCTTGACTGAGTCCAGATTATTTAAACAATTTTATTAGAAACCTGAGCCCCAGTGTAAGTGACATAGTCCTTCCCATGTATCTTTAAGACAGTCTCTTTTTTCTTGAAGATGTAGCTCTGACCTGTAGCTGGCTGGGAGCATTTTCAGGGAAGCATTATAGTAAAACAAAGAACTACCAGTAATGGCAAAAGACTTAAAATGGCCACGGTTAATTTATCACTGTTTTACAAAAGTGAAATATCTAATGAGAGTTGATTGTAAAAAGAATGTAACAGACAAGGAAATTTGTTATTTTGTCACATGTAACTGAAATTATGACCAATAACACTATGTTGTTGTCTGATATCAAACAAAGCATTTTCAGGACATATGGACAGTGAAGATATTGACAAATCTCTAGGAACTTATATATTATATACACTATTTATATTAATAACATTTTCCCATGCATATTTAACCAGTGGAAGAAAAGGTTAAGCATCTCTTTTAATTTGACCACATTTCCCATGCAACTCATAACATAGCAAATACACATAAATTTTTTCCAGCATCTTTCTGTCTACAAAAAGCAAATCTATTGTAATTTGCCAGAGACCCTCTGGAAGTACCCTCAGATTATTTGAGATCAAGAAGACATCATTTAGGGCATATTCAATTAGAATAACAATGTATGCTTATGTTGTACTTAACATTGATAACTCAGAAGACATAGCTGTTTTTATTAAGCTAACAATATTAAACGATTCCTGTTTGTCAAATATTTATGTAAAATTTGTGAATTTGCATTTTAAAAACATATGAGTTAGTTTTTATATGAATACCTTTTTAATATTGGAGATATTATAAATTCAATTTTTAATTTCTGGGATTTTAGGAATATTTAATTAATAAGTTCTTAGTTATCTCTAAGCCAGTTAGAATAGAGCCCCTTTAAGGATTTATAAGTTAATTTGGTAATACCAACCACAAGTAGGAAAATATTATACATCTATAGCATACATAGAAAAATATGAAACTCGCTAGTTTACATAAAATGCTGGTGCTCTGTCCTTGCCCCACTCTTACATTTTCACCAATATTGTGTTCCTCGCTGATGGGACAAGTTGAGTTTACTTGTTTAATATGAGGGCTAAATCTTTCCTACCAATATTTGTGGAGGTGACTTTAAAGATTTTCTTTGCCCTGATGTTTAATCTTATGGAGGCTGCGGACTAAATTTTGGGCCAGGGACCAAGGAGTGACCAAGCAGCCATCTCATGTGTCCAAGGTCTATCTGAGTGGATAAAAGATCTAATCTGTTTCCAGTTAATATTTTTTTAGCATAAGGCGGTTGCTTTCTGGGGTCCCAGAGCCCTGAAGAGCCCTGGAGGATAGAGGGCCCTAAAACTCCCATTGACTATAGGGAGCTGACAAGGTTGAAGGTGGTGAAAAGAAGGAAGGAGGAGGACCAGATATTATAAGCCCTATATTCTTTAATTTAGCCTTTGCTGTAAAGTACAGCCATAAGTTATAAGCTTTGATTATGGGTTCAATAAGCAACCTTGAAAAGAATCAGGAAACAATTAGCACTAATCCTTGAAAAAGTAAAGCACTGATTAAACCATAGATCTCTGTATAGATAACAGGAAAGCTTAGCAAATGTAACTGGTGAGTTGCTATAAAATCACATTAAATTTATTATTTATTCTTTTTTTTATCATAAATTTGAGTAAAAGTCTGTTTACAAGGACAAGGAAATTCCCAAAGTTTAATTGACTTATAAACTTGAGACCAAAAATGTTTGTTTTAGAAAACTGTACTTGTTAAAATATTTGTGCTAGAGAACAGTCTAAAGTTGTAAACTAGAAGAAAAATGTTGAAATCAATCCTTTATTCAGGATTTCACTGAATTTTTATAACCTTGGTTATATATGTGATTTGAGTTCATTTATTAGAAACCATTAATTTCCTTTCTCACTGAAAGGCTTTACTTTTTTCTTACTGTTAAGTAAGAATCCTATGTTAATCATAATTTTCTCTAAATATTTTGAATATTTTATTCCATTTTCACTGATGAGAAATCTGCTGCTATTTTAATTGACGTCTTTTAAGCAAATATATATTTTTTCACATTGATTTGAATATTGAAAAACAAACCTTTAGGTTTTGCAGTTTCACCATGATTATTTTGAGTGTGACTTGTTCTTTTTTGTTCTTCTCAAGGCTAGTTATATATCTTTAATTTGAAAATCCATGTCTTACATCAATTCTGAAAAATAATTTTGTCCTTAGCTCTTTTGCCATTAGCTCTTGAATATTTCCTTTGAACTATTATTTGTGGAACTCCTATTGAACTTATTTTGGAAGTTTTCAATACTTGCATACTTTTCTCTTCAGCTGTGCCTAATCTAGTGTTTAATCAATCAACAGGGAACTTCTTTTTGTTTGTTTGTTTTTTTTTACCCCAAAGACTGTGTTTTTAATTCTTGTGTTTATACATGACTGTTTTTCAATTTCCTGCTCTTATTTTTTATTGATTGGTTCCTTCCTTTATCTCTTTGAACTTTTTAAACTACATATTTTAAGGGTCTTTTAGGTCATGCTTTCCTCTATTTAGGTGTGAATTTCACATTTCTTGGGTCTATGGACTTTCCCCTCTCTGAAATTCTCATGCTTTTTAGATTTTTGTTCATGAATTCATCTTCAGTGGGAAATATTTTGTCTGGAAGGCCATCACACACCTTTGGTTATGAGACTTCCCTATGGGTCATTTAATATTGGACTCTGTTTAGGTGCAATGAGGGACACTGGTTCTTAAACCCTCCTCTCTTTTGTTTACATTAGATTTCTCAGTTTAGGATACTCATACCATATGAATAATGGGATTTCAGGCGCCTGTACCTATTCTTTGTATATCTTCAAGCTCTGATCATTTAAAGTTGATTCTGTTTCCACCCAGAGTCTGGGAAGAGTATTCTGCCTTCTACTGAGACCTCGGCTGTCTGGTGGAGATTTTATGGTCCCTGTTCATGAATAGAGCAGAGCTTTCCTAGCTCAGGATTCTACACATCTTCTCATGAGATGCTAACATTCTAGGCCCTAAGGCACCCTTTCTCCATTATGGCTTCAACTTCTTTTATATGGCTCTGAGAACACTCTGCTTTTGACCCTTTCTTTTGAATTCAGTCATGCAGTAGCAACTTATGACACTGAAATCATTTTCCGAATTCAAATGTAAGCAGAGAAATGATATAACTCTGACGATGCCAGAGATCATAGAAAAAGAACTGTACAAAGCTATGTTTTGAACCCCAGTGATAGCATGAGATGACACTGCTGTGTTAAGTGAGAAATACTGCATATCTATAATGCATAGTTTTATTGTGACAAAGTTGTATTAGTGATAAATTAATACTCTCACTGACATAATATTGTTGAAATTCAAGCTGTCTCACGTGTACATCAAAGTTTTCAATAAAACTGGTATTTCAATACCATCTTTACTTTTGAAAATCTGCTAACTTGGATCTTGGATCACATCTTTACATAGGCAGTGAAAGGCAGTTTACCAAAATGAATGTGATATAAAGGTTATAATTCAAAACAAAAGAAAATATAGAACTTTACCAGTGCCAGCATAATAGAATTTGGCATCAACTAACATTTCAGAACATTTTCAGACCTATACTGACAAGTAACTTTTTTTTTTTTTTCATCTAATTTGGTGAGAGTGACTCTAATCACATTTTTATTTTGTCTGACGGTCTCACGTTAACAGGAATTAGCATATGAAAAACCACATTGGATGACACATAGGGAAAGCCATGACACACAATTTTAGCTGCAATGAGGTTTATGCTTCCGGTTTTATTCATGCTGCTGCTCAACAAGCTAGAACAAATGTAATCACGTAAGTTTAAGAGCCAAACTTTTACATCAACAAATTTTACATCAACATTTCTAACCATTGACTTTAACCATTTACTTTGAATAAGAGATTTTTAAAGCAACCTGTTTGAAAGTCCTTGGCACTGCACTTTTTATATTTTTTTCCCTCTTTTGAAAAGATCAAGTGACAGGAGAAATATTCTCCCTGTGAAGAAAATGATTGTATTGCTTGCTTTTCATCTCTGCCGTCAAAGATCTCCAAAGGTGTATCTCTATGACTAATCATGGGTGGGGAGTATACAGACTTACTGAAAATATAAATTCCTAGGTACTGCCTCCTGGAATTCTAATTCTCATGCTTTTTGTTGGCGCCCAGGGATCTGCATTTTAAAAAATACACCTTCTATTTGATTCCTGTGCACCCTAATTTTGAAAATCATTGATATTGAAGCTACATTAAAGATCATGACAGTTAATACACCACGGCAGATATCCAGAGAACACAAATTTTTGTGGAAGTTGACCATTCCCTTGAATATGTCCAGGTCATGTCCATTTCTGGAACAATTGATATTCACAACTCAGCAAATAATTTCATCCAAGCTACACAATAGCAAAGACAAATGAAATTCAAAATATTCATAAACAGGATCTGTAAGATTCAATTAGGAAAATACCAAGAACTTGGATGGTTTCTCAAGGACAAACGACATCACAAAAGAAATTGCAATACAGATGAGTTTAAAGAGGACCCATAAGGAAGTTTGATAATTAAGCAACCCTAATTAATGTATTCAATGGAAATTGCTTACCATTCTCATGGATTAGGTAAGAGATACACCAGTCATTAGAATTTATCATTCTAGTAATTTGATTACTAGAATATCACTTATAGAAATAACCCATGAAATGAGAAACTTTTTCAGTTATTCATTTTACATGTTATATATGAATAACATACAAGTTATACATGAATAAGAAATAACACACAATCAAATTTGTTATTCATTAAAGCATTTACAGTTAGTTGACTGGGCATTCAGTTAAAAAAAATAGTACTTGTTAAATAAAGCCATGTTTTTAACCCTGTTATTAAGATAAGCCATGGATTCATTTTCACGTTTGAGTGTTTTTAAAAATTCTCTCTTGTGATGTTATTGTTTTTAATTATTATTCATATAGAGAAATAATGATTAAGTTTTGGGTTTGAAGATTAATAAGCACCTATGCGTCTCTAAATCAGCATATGAATAGAGCAAGTGTTTAAAGTCTTATTTTGTTACGTCATATTTTGTTACAGATTTGTCTAAAACAAAAATTCAAACCAGTGTAATTTTTCTTTTGTTTGTTTTGGTAAATTTTAACATTTATAACAACCCATGAGACACAATGAGAAAATCATAAGGCAAACTCTGAGGTAAGGAGTTTAGAATGAATATTAGTCCAATTTATAGTGCGTAATTTCTTTGATGGGGGCTATCCCATCAGAAATTTTTGCGTCATAAATTTGACCTTTATGTGTAAACATTGCACTGTTTTTCCAGTCAATACCAAGGATAACAAAACCTCACCTGTCTTCTAAAAATATCTTCAGTGATTTTACCATCAAGCAGTTTACAAATTTTTGTCATCCCAGATGTCATCCTTATAAGTAAGGCAAATTTAATAGCATCATAATAGGCAAAAATTAAATACTTTTCTTCCAGACAATTAACAAAATTTAGTTGAGCTCAATTTTTCAATTGTTTGTTTAATATTAAAATGAGTTGTTTTATAATAGTACCTAGCCCAGCTTGGTTTCAGCTTGTGGTTGTGTACACGAAATAATACTTCATAAAATAATCTCCATTTATATCGGATTTACCATCCAAGGCAATTCTGAAATTGACTTTTGAAGGAAGCAGTTTTAAATTTGGCCTTCTGATTAGGTTCTCCACCTTCCTGTGTTAAGACTTCTCTCTTTGAAATGGCAAAATAATCTGATGATTATCCTTCAAATGTGTATGAATACACAATAAGACTCACAATTTTATGCATTTATTTTTCTGGATTTTCTTACCAAAGAACACCAAGACCTGAGATCATTTGCAACTCCACAACAATGAAACTGATCACTAAATAAGCATCTAAGTAACTCTTAAAATTTGTAGATCTGCTGCTTTGTCACTAGTGATTCATTAGTTGTGGTCTAGAGCTTGCTGTCAGTGGCTTCCTTTTCAGGTTTACTCCAGGGAACAAAATAGGCAATTCCTCTTTTTCAACATAACTCATGATTTCAGGTTTTTCTGAATTTTTCTCATTATGAATATTTCCTCTATAAACATACACATTAAATTTCTTATTTTAAGTAAATGTAGAATGGTGTTTTTAAAAACATATTTTTTAGTTCATTTGTGTTATCTGGGAATATATTGCAGAACAGCAGAACTCAGTTTTGCTGTGTATTTAATAAGAAAAACAATTGGTATTGCACAAGTCTGACAGTGAAACTAATACATTAATTTGTAAAGCGACAAACTAATTTTTAAAAAATCTACCTGTGTAGACACATAGACACATTTAGAAAAGTATATTTTCCAGGATAGCTGTGTGGATTATTGATCTTAGTGCTAATATCAGATCCTCTCATGCAAAAAAAAATGTCTATTTTTCTGTCACTCTTTGCATGAACAAATTTTTTAGTCTTTGAGTTATCATAAAGTAAATACAAATTGAGTCTTTATGATAAGTGAGAGTATTCATATATCTTAAAAAACCTCTAAGGGAGCAAAATATTCAGAACTTTCTACTCTAATCTTTGAGTAAATTTGATAGTCTAGGAAGATGATCAATGTTAAGCTAACATTGGAATATATTGGCTTATTTATTTAGAAAAGTCCAAAGATAGGGCTGAGAAAGTAAACATGGCTTGAATGAATCAGGGGCTCAAACAATGTCATCAGGAATTTGATTCTCTTCCACTCTCCTCACTGCGTATCTCTATGTGGCTTTATTCTCAGACAGGCTCTTGTTCTGTGGTGGCACCAATGGCCCTAAGTAAATCTAGTAAATCCAAGATTTCATTCTGCTAACATAGCAATGCTATCTGAAAAAGAGAATTCCCCCCACCCCCAAGTGTTCCAATAAAAATCTTTCTAGTATGATTATAAAAACATGCTATCATCATTTGTAACAAATGTTCCACACCAATGCAAGGTGTTGGTGGTGGGGTGGTGTATGGGAATCCTGCATTTTCTGCATGATTGTTCTGGAAACCCACAACTTCTCTAATAAAGAAAAAAGAAGAAAAAAAAAACACCTTAAGACTGTGCCTAATAAAACCAGAACATTTCAAATGCTTAATAATTATAATCAAGGTTTAGGTTGAGAGATAAGGGTTGCGATAATTTCAAGGTACAATTAGTTCTGTAGTAATGCTTGTTTCGAAAATGTGAATTTACTCCAACATAAAGGAACAATATGAGCATAACAGGAATTTTGTTTTTGCTTATGCATGATTTTGTCTAAGAAAAAACATCCGATGAATGCAGAAAACTGTGCCCAGCTGAGCCAAGCCACATAGGAACATACACATCAGAGCACAACCCAACCCAGTACGCACACACACATCTCAACTATCTACCAACTACCTTAACTCACGTGTGTATGAGCTACACCCATCAACACCTGCTGTTACAACTTTCTGTCCAATTTCAGGTAAAAACCCTCTGTGTTGGTTTCTTAAGGCTTCCATAACAAATTACCACAAACTTGGTGGCTTAAGATAGACATTTATTCTCTCATGGTTCTGGAGTCCAGAAATTCAAAATCAAGGTGTCGGCAAGGTTAGGTTCCTTCTGGAGGCTCTGAGGGAGAAAGCGCCCATGCCTATTCTTAGCTTCTGGGGGTCGCTGGCAATCCTTGGTATTCCTTAGCTTGTAGACACATTTCTTCAATTTCTACCTCAATCTTCACATTGTCTTCCTCTCTGTGTCTCTTTGTCCTTTTCTGGCTCTTATAAGGACATTCTTGTTGGATTTAGGACCCATCCTACCTAGTGTGATCTCAATTCTACCTTTCCCTTAAGGACATCTGCAAAGGCCCTATTTTCAAATATGGTCACTTTGTAAGGTTCTGGGTTGCCCTGGATTTTGGGGTTACACTACTCAACTCACTGTACCCTTATCCTTCCTCCATCACTTCAAAATAGCTACAAACTACAACCTTTCTGACACCCACTTCCACAAGCACACTTAAGGTCTTTTCCAAGATAAAGTGTCGTATTTATTATAATATTTATGGATTTCTTAACTATTTAAAATATGTAAAACTGTGCTACCATTTTTACTAGGTTCTTATTTTTATTGTATCACTGATAAGTATTGTGCCCCTAACTCCAGTTTTCCCATATGCCCTGTGATTTTTATTGAGCAGTTTTGCAGTTTGATGGTTTTAGAAACACACATATCATGTTACAAAACTGACTGTATTGAATGCCAATGGGAATTTCAACAGCAATTTCAAATTTTTAATAATTAAAGTAATATTTCATGAATACTGTATTTTAGACATTTACATACATTATTTCTCTAATTTAACATATTGCTAAGTGAATATATGGGTTAGGCTTAATTGTTAGCCCCATTTTATAACTGAGGAAACTGAGATTGAAAGGGCTGAAGGAATTTGTTCAGTCAGAGAGCTAATAAATAGTGGAGTTGGGATTCGAAACCCAGCTCTCTGAGAATCCAGGTCCTGCTTCAGATAACATTGGCCAGTCACCAGGCCAGCAGGTCTTACATCCAGAGAAACTAGCTCTCATGGCGCTCACCTACCCCTCACTAATCAATAGCTTGGGCCTTAGAATTCAACAGCCTGTGGTCAAATTCGGGTTCCTCTATTTACAATGGGCTTATTGAACAAGTTATTTAAACTCTAAATTTCAGTTTCTCATCTCAAAAATGAGTGTTGGCCATAATAAAATAGTTATCATTCTTTGAGTGCTTACCTCAAAACACTCTGTGTAACTATTATCCCCTTTCTATAAATAACACTTAGGCTTAGAAAATTCAAGAAACTCGATCTCGGAAGCACAGCTAGTAACAGTAGAATTGGATTTAAACCGCAGTCTCTTAAACTCCCCAAACTGTCTTCTTAACCACTATTCTCAGAGCCTTCAATAAAACCTTCATCCTGGCTGGCCTTGAGCATTGAGAGAGACGCTGCATATAAATTATTTAGCTCAGTGCCCAGTCTGCCTTATGAGTTTAATGAATAAAGTCTATTATTATTCTTAACACTGGAACTCAGCCAAGAACATCAATAATTATAATACAAGGCAGCATGTAAGTACCATTTGAGAGGTACAAAAAATAAAAATAAAAAAAGATGCCGAGGGAGGTAAAAGAAGGGAGAGATGACATTATAATGAAATTCTCGAAGGAGAAGGCAGCATTTGAAAAAAAATTATGTAGGCTTTTGCCTGATGGAGATGAGGGATGGTAATAGATGCAGAGGGATCCGTAGCGGCCCTAACACACATGGGAATTGTCATGTCTGTGCAGAGAGTGGAGAGGGGCTGCTGGCGGCAGCTGGTGGGAGACCACCTGAGCCCCCCTGAGGAACTCCTCATCACCAGGTGGGGAGTCCTTACTAAACGTGGTAGACGATGGGAGTCAGGGTCAGTTTTTGAGTTGGGAGGTAACATGCACAGGGTTGTGTACTGAGAAGACAGAGCTGGCAAGGAGTGTAGCAGAGTGACCGAGAGCTTGGGCAGGGCAGTTTCTGAGTCATCAGATGCTGCCCCTGCCAGCTCCCAGGTGTGTATGGGTTCTTCTAGTGAGCGCATTCCTGGGCAACTGTTTGAGCTGCAAGTCCATTATGACTCTGGAGGTTTGCGGTACAACAGGGCCCCCTACAGGCGTCTTGTCTCCGAGGAATTAAAAAAGAAGGATCTTCAAACCCAAACAACAAGGTTGCAGACCCTGAGCTGGTGACATAAGTGACAGAAAGAGGTTGGGTGTTGAGGGCACACTCCTTCCAACCAAAACTCTGTGAGAGTATAGGGCTGGTGCTTTATATCTTCTGTGTTTCAAAAAGAAGCTAGAAACGTAGATGCTTATAAAACATCTTGATTTCTAAATATGGGCTTGATTAAAAACAAACACCATGAAAGCTAAAGAAAATGTCTGTGGGCTGGATCTGCCCTACAGTCTGTTGGTTTTTGACATCCAGCATCCAACCAGGAAGGGAATGTGGAAGTCATCTTTGGAGTCTAAAGTCACTTAACAGACAAGAATATTGTGGCCAAAGGGCCCCAGAAACGTTAACTAATCCGGGATCGCAGCTGGATGAAAACACAGATCACCTGAGTCTCAATCCATTGCACAGTTTTTTGATTTGAGTTTTTTATGTTGCTTCCCATTTGGCTCCCAACCTGGACCATCCCTGGGGTTGTGGGATGGGAGTTGATGAGGTTTTTCTGTAGATATGAAAACCACTTGGATGGCTCACTCCTCATCCCATCACCAAATTGAGCCAGCTTTGACCCGGTTAGGGTAAAATCATTGCCAGGGAACTCTTGTCTACAGTCTGGGGTAGAGTCCTTCCAAGTGACCTCCTCAGTTCTAGCCTTAATTCCAGCCCCACCCTAAGTATACTTGTGCATATCTTAATAATCTGCAAATGACAGCAGGAATTTTTTGTGGTTGATCCATTGCAAAGGTTATCATTTTATATATTTTAAAGAAAAGAAGCTTTTTTTGCATTTGCATGCAAATTACTTGGGTATATATCTAAGTTAATTAGGAAATCATCCCTCAACACTATTTTTTTCCATAAAATATTAGGAAGTGGTATCACATTGAGCTAAGATGACAGACTTTGGTATCAGATCTACCTGGGTTCATGTCCAGGATGTGCCATATAAAGGCTAGTGACTTTGAACAAGTGAATTGCCTTCTGCAAGCCTCGACTAAACATGGGTGTGGATTAATTAAAATAATGCAAATAATGTTCTTCAAACATTGTGAGTATTCATAAATGGTGGCTATATTACACTTTAAACACTAGTTTGGTAACGGCTTGACTGTGGTCTTAACTAAATTTCAATCCAAATGACTTATGCTACAATAACATCTAAGACATAAAAATTACAAAGAAAGGCCGTAAGGTATATAGATGAGACCTGACTGAAAAATTCAAGTCTCCCTATAATCACATTCCTAATCTTTATGAGATGTTTCTTTGGAAGCTGTGGTTTTTGCCCAGTCTGAAACATGAATCACATTCAGTCTTGGCACAAGGGTGAAATATAATAACTGGACACATTTATTCAAGTGGATTTTCTCAGGGGGCCTAGCCTTTGATTTCCTAGGAAATTAACTATTGGGATGTTATACTACTAGCTTTGCGCTGATTGAATAATAACAGAAATTTGGAGCTGAATTTGGAAGATATACTTCTTTATGTGCTACTGAATAGGGCTACACCAAAGGTTTAGGCAGAAATGTGGACTCACCCAGATTAGCAGTGCCAGAGTCTGACAAATTAAATTTCAACACTTCCAGTTCATCTTGGCAGATGTTAGCATCATGATGTCATGCAGCTGTGATGTAAGCCAAAAAGAGTGGTATTTTGCAATAGAGAGATTCTGGTAACCCATCCCATGAGTGTGGGTTGTAGGACAGCAATATTTATATCACTCTACAGAGAGTGTGTTGCATTTTGTAACCCTGAGAATTTAGATTGCTTGCTCAGGGCCTTTCTGCAGAGAAGAAATGTCCCTACGTTCAAAATCTAAAATTTAAATTGCTGATATTTGCCTTGTTATTTTCTTTAGAAAAAATTTATATTAAATATAATAAATGGAAACCTTGATGTCACCAAAACAGACATTTCAAAATTAAAGGATTAGGTTTGTATTGTGCCAGAAAACATCAAAAGATGAACTATGTTATAATGCCACCCTCTTCAAACGTTATGAAAACATATAAAAAGCTAATTTGGGGAAAAAAAAAGAGACAATGACTAGCCATTATAATTCCCTTTTTGTAAATTTACTAGCTCCGCAATGTCTGAGATTAGAATGTTGGCTCTTAGCGCCATGATGCTCTAAAATCCTAAATAATGAGGCACCCATGAATATCGATGACCTGAAACTGTGTTCCACAGCCCACAATAGCAAATGTCTCAAAGAATTGAAGGATAGATAAAGGGAGGTGACACAATGGAGAATGAAGGAAGCTGATGAAGCCCTCCACTGGTGTGGTTTAGTCAAAGATGCCATAAAGACATCATTTCTTATTAATCTGCCCCACCTAGTTAACCATCAATGCAAAGCTGAATATCTAGTTCTGAGGCAAGCATTTCACTGGTAGGTGTTTTCAGGGTCTTATCATATATAGAAAAAAAAAATAAAAGATAAAAAATTTGGCAGAGCATCTTGTACTTATGCATTTTTCCCACTTAAGTCCTGCCTATGTACGCAAATATTGCCAGATGTGACTCTAGCTTCCATAGGAACGCCAGGGATTCCTTCCTGCAAAATTTGCTCTATGAGTTACAGGATCACAAGATAACTTTGCATTGCAGACTGTAGAAAGATGAGTTCTCATGAATTCCTGTACAGTTTCACTGGGTGGATTGTATAGTTTTAATTAATACCGTACTACAGGTGAAAAATAATTGAATCTCTATGAGTTTTTGCTTGTATTTGCTTTTTGGTTTGGCAATCTGGGGATTTTAATTCTCTCTCTGATATTGTTCTGATTTCATTTGTACTGTTTTTATAATTTACATATGTTTATAGACAGCATCTTCCCTCCTTTACATTATTACCTCTCCAGACTGTAGCACTTAGCTCCTTTTTCCTTTCATCTGGACACACATTACTTCCATTGCTTTAATTAAGCTTTATTGTTTCCTCCTGGACTCTCCTCCGCTGTCTTATTTATTTATTTATTTATTTACGTCTTTTTGAAATGCTCAGGGAGGACATAGCTTTCTAGGTGCGGTCGCTGGAGTCACTGGGAGGAACCTTCCCCTCCCCACTCCTTGGTATGATGTAACCTTTGCACACAGCGCAAAGACATGCGGAAAGTGCTGACGTGCAGTGCATCTGCATTAAAAGCCTTCTGAAGAAAACAAGGCAAGTGAAATGCCTTCTACTCAGAAGAAAGCAGAAGTGTAGTTTTGATTCACCAGTGAATGAAAGATCATAACTTATTATAAATGAAAGGCTCCTTACCAGACTGCGATTTTGTAAGAATTACAAAACTGCCATTGTAAGATTATTCAATCTTTAAACCAATCGCATGATCAAAATTGTTTAACTATCTACATCACAATGGGGGGGGGAGGGGGAAGAGTCCTGGTTTTAGATTGAATCTAACAGAAAAATTGTAAATGTTATGATTAATTTCATATTTTATTTCCTTTCAAAATAGATTCTTAAATTAGTATTTTACAGACCAAACACTGAAAATATCCATAAGATGATATACAGTGGTGTGTTTGGGGTTAGAGGGTGTGGGGGTGAGGGTGTTGGGGATAATCTCACCTTCATAGCAGATATGGAAAAATTTCTCTCTTCTCGCACTTTCAAATTTTGAGCAAGAAGGACATTGTAGAAAATAAACCAAAGTCCATAGAAATTAAGGAACATGCACAGGTTATATGGCAGAAATGTGACTAGAGAAGGATCCTGATTCCCAACTAGTTATTTCTTCCATTGCTCTATTTTCTCCATGTGCAAAAGCTGATATGAAGTATTCAAAATGGTAAAGAAAGTTTCCACATGCTATTAACTGGTGAAAAAAAAAATCCCTACATTCAATTCTTCACTTTCTATTTCAGGGCCAATTGTAGACTTTTATTCATTAGGAAAATTCTAGAATTTTGGTCCAAATGGATGGTCACCAGGTAATTCCAATGTCAACAGGAGGAGATGATGAACAAAAGAATTAAGGGAATGAGTGAGTCCAACCCAAAGTTTTATAATACATTCAGAGGCAGAAATGTTTTGCCTACTATGGGCTTGATATCCAGTTAGCTCTCAGTCCTCAGAAACTCTAGCTTATTCTATATTTCACAGATAAAGGCTGCACAGTGCTGGGTATGAGTTCTGTTTGCCCTGGACAGTCCATTTTCTTCTCTCTGGCTTAGACTTCGGCACGTTTGGTTCACTGGAACTGCCATAACATTGATCTCATTGTAAAAGTTGACATCATATTCTTTTAGACCCCATGCAAGCAGCATATTTGGGAATAGGTCCATAGAGTGAATACTTTTAGAGAGCCCCTGTCTAGATGGTCCAAAATGCTGTTAGCAAGCTCATGAGGAACTCATGCTTGGCACTGCTTTGGTTTGTTGCAACGTTGATAATTAGTCCCAGGAAAATTCAGATCTGATGTGGTCAGAAACATGAAACTCAATCTATCTGTAATGAGAACAATAACCACTCAACAACAGCAAACCCAGAGTAGTACTGTGAACTTGACTTCTGTCCCTGTAGCTTGTTCACTTGACTCCCATGGTACCCTAAAGACTGCAAAATCTAAAGACCAACGCTGGATTTTATCCTCTCATTTCATCGTGATCCCAACTTCCATTTTTTTCAAGTCAGTCAGCTTGAGAAGTTGTGTTGTTTTGTTTGAAGATTTCAGTTTTGGGTCCATCAAATTTCACAAATGTTTCCATGAAAATTCTCACAGTGGTCTCCGTCCTGAACAGACATGATAAGGCGATTCCAATTTCAGATACCTAAAAGAGAGCATTAGTTTCCTTATGAATTTGACTGCTGTTTCCACAGACTATTATGGACTATGTCGACTATGCAAATGCCCTGGCACAGCAGTTGCTCTTGGAGCCCCACCCACGTCCCCTTTACAGGTGGGTGTTTACAGGCTTACAGCAGCATCCTTCTCCAGAGACCTGCCCTTGGCCAACGAAGCAGCTTGCCAGGAGATTCCTGGGAGATGACAAGTCCCCGCTACCCACCACATCATAGGCGTCTTGCAGCCCACGACTGACTGATACAGTGTATTAAAATGAAGCCCTCTTGCCTCATTGGGACAAGTCTATGACGTCACTTAAATTCTAGGTCTTCCTGTGGAAACAGCTTGAGGCTAGCCTTCAGCTAAAGACACACCTTTGCTTAACTTCTTCTGCACCACCTGCTTTCCTTATTTCCTTACAGATTTCACCTTACAGCACTCTCTCAACCAATCACTTGCATAAGAATTTCCATCTCAGGCTCTGCTTCTAGGGAATGTGATCTCAGACAGCTGGCTTTTTAGTGTTAAAGTTCTCACCTCCTATCTATCTATCTATCTATCTATCTATCTATCTATCTATCTATCTATCTATCTATCTGCATTTATTGGTCTCCTAGGCAAGTCCACAATTGATATAACATAGATTTGATTATCTCTAAACTACAATTGTTAAACAAAACACAATTTTCTTATTTTGAACAGGTGGTATTGTTCATTTTAAAAATGACAACCAGTTCATAGAGTACAGCAAGGGAAGTGTATTTGTATTATTTTCATTACTGTATCTGACATTATTTCTTGTCTTTTTCTTAGTTACATAGATTTGAGGGAAAAGTACTAGTGTGAATAAGCCAAAAACAAGGATTAATACATAAGTAATTTATTTTTATTAATAGATAAAGTTTATCATCTTGGATTTTTAGCACTGGACAGAATTTCCTGAATATATCTCAATTGATGTCTGGGGAAATTAGCTCATGTTTGTCACACATTTTCATTCATTTAATAGTTATTTGTTGATTTGTTTATTCAACAAATATTTACTGAGAATCTATGTGTGTTAGGCAGTGTGTTAGGTACTAAATATATAAGACAGACTTAGTCCCTACCCCATGAAACTTACTGTCCTGTTCACTTATAACTCTGATATAGGCAGACAGAAATGAGGATGAATAGAAATTGTAAATTAGAATTATCTATTGCTGCTGAGGACAGATTTTTATCAGTTCTCTGGGCTTATGAGAAAATACATCAAAACAACTATTATATAGGAACTTGATAGATTTACAGCCATATTTTCACCAAAAAATTATACCTGTCATATAGTAAGGCCTAGATAAATAAATGTCAAATGAACAAAGTGCCTGAGTAAACTTCATATTTTGTCTTTTTCATACCTCTTTCTTATGTAGCAGTAAAAAATAGCAAGAAAACCACTTAATAGTAATCCAACACCAATCCCAATTGCAATGTATTTTTCATAAGAATCCACAGCATATGAAGTTAAGGTCAAGTGCTCACACCTTTCTCCAGTATAACCAGTAATACACCTTTTAAAAAAAGAAAAGAATGTATAATTTAAAAACTCATGATTATGGAAGTGTGAAGAAACCACTAATTTCAAAGAATGAAAAAAAAATCAGTCAAAAGTAATTTAATATCAAATGAAATCCAGTCTGTTAAAGGTAATGGAGAAGTTCTATATTTTATGATAATCATTTCATGAAGGCTCCTTATTAATGCAGCTTCCCTGATTGGTGGAGAAAAGGGGTATGGTTGCATGAATTAGTCTAGGAAATCCTTAGCCTACCATTCCATAGGAGGATGCTGAGCAAATCAGTGCTCATAAAAAGAATGTATTATGCTGCTCTGGAACATTATAGTCCGCAAGTGTTTAGCCATAGTTTATTTCACTTCATCCTATTAACAACCCTGTGAAAATTTGGAATACTAGTAGAGAAATTGAGACCCAGAGGAGTTTCCTGACCTAAGGTTACCTTGTAAATCAGTCATGGAAGCAAGACTGGAATCCTGATCCTCTGACAAGACAAAAGAGAGTCCTGTATATTGTGACTTTAGTCATGAACAAAACAAAACAAAACAACACTTGTTCCTAACTCTTAGAGGGGAATTTTGCATTAATGCTTTAAATGTTCAATGTGGTAAGGGGCATATTAATCACCTGAGCCTGTTGTTAGAGTGCAGATTCTGAATTAGTAGCGCTGGGGTGGAGAATGAGATTCTGCATTTTTAACAATCTTCCAGGTTATTGAAAGTATGGTCTGGAAACCATCCTTTTGAGTAAGGAGGGTCAGGCAGCTTAGGAGAAGTCTCCTTAGATATTCAAATACAAAGAAGATTGGCGAAGCATATTCTGATCATCTGTCTTCTTTTAGCAGATAAGCAAAAGTGTGGAAATGTATCTCAGGAAACAACAGAGGCATAAAATTCACCTTCTCATCCCTAGGACTTGAAAAGCTCTTTGCAATTACCTGCAGATCACTTTCTGCAGCTCATGGTGGAATACACAAACACCATTGATGCAAAAACTATTGTGGTCTTCCAGACAAGGATGTGAGAACTTCAAGGCTATAGATCCTTCTGTATAGGCAGCTAGGAAAAGGAGATACAATATTAACAGATGAAGTGGGTCATATGTTTAGAGTAGATTCTTAACACATGTACAAAAGAGACTGTTCTTTGTAAGAATGTTCTTTGGGTACTCTGTCCTTTGAACTTTTGTTTCCCTTGGCAGGTTTGATTCACAGGGCTGGGGCAAATATCATCCAGATCTATCTTTAATTAAATAGGGGTTGAAGGTGGATTGATGATTGTTGCATTCTTTAGAAGCAATGTAATAGTCATAGATGCAAGTCTGCCAAAAGGTGGCAGCACTGATTCCAGTCTTTTAGTGGGTTATTGTGAGCAATGTTTCCCAGATGTGTCCCAGAATATTAAGAGATACAAAGACCTCATAAACTGTTCATTTTCCCCTTTTACACACGACGTCAAAATTTAGTAAGACACATGTGAGACAGTGAATTTGATTTCTCTACCCCTGCCAGAGCAGGGTAGGGTGAGAATTCCCGCTTCAGAAGTAGCTAATTGAAAAGGGGCTTTTTTCCCTCAGTGACCTCGGAAGAGGTACTGTTAAGCCTTGTATGAGAAGCCAGAAACAACTCATGGCTTAGGCTTAGCATAGTTTAATGACAGTACCTTAGTATATTAATTAGTAAGTTTACTCAATTGTGAGGCATTGTGAGAGATGAAAAATAAGCGATGGATTTGGAATTAGAACATTTGGGCTTTCAGTGCTAGCTCTGATCCTATGTAAATGATTTGGGGTGACTCTCAACTGTTTTAAGCCCCAGATCTTGCATCTATGAAATGAATTTGTTGGACTTGCTGACTCTAAGTTCTCTCTGGCTGTAGTGTCTTCTTTGAACTGGCTGGCTTGCCTCAGCTCCCTTTCTTTAATGTCCAGTTCACCTCAGATTTCTATCCACAAGAGCACTCTGAAACAGATATGGAGATCCCAGGAAAGGACCTATGAAGTATGGAGCAGACTAGAAATAAAGGAGTAAAATAATGACTGCACTGAGCAAAATGTTTGTAGCCAAGTGTCCAGAAATCTCCCTATCAGTAGCCTCCCTTTAGAAAGCTATGTTCAGAATGCTTACTCCTGATTCTCTAATGTACTAAAGAAATATACTGATTACATTTTTGGGGTTTATGCAGTGCAAATGACCATCAGTAAAACCACACAATTGAGTTTTGGGGGGATATTCTACTTACCAATTCTTGACATTTTTTTTCAGGAGCAGAATTAATGATATTTTATTTTGTCTTTGTTATGAATAAACATTATCTCCTCATCATTGGGCATGCTAATCGGTTTAAAAGAATACTACTTACTTGTTTTTAGAAAAAAAAAGTAGATCAAAAGACACATTTCTGATACTGAAAATTCTAAATCTGGTACTAAGGTACCATGATACTGTGTTGTATCACTTTATTTTGGTTTGTGAGACAAAAGAACACACAATATTACCTTAAAATCATTCATTTTGTTGAATATTGTGTGGTGAATCTCATTTCTCAATTTAATAATGAATTTTGAGGCACTGAGAATTTACCATTATAAATTGTGCTAGGTACTTCCTACTTCAAGACTATGCTACTTCAAGTTCAATGCACCAAGCCTGAACCAGGATTTGCTAGAAAATGTGAGCACTGAAAGAAGTAAGCCATTTCTGAAAAAAGGGTATGCTATAGAGACTCCTCTTTCCCCTAAAGAGAATATTAGTTATAACTTAATGAGACACGTTCAGGAATGCCAGCTTCAAATTTTAAAATTAAGTAAAAAGTAAGAAAAGATTAAAATTCTCTAAGAGAAAGTAAAGGAAAAATAGAAAGTTTGTAATTTGATCTCTTTTTTCCATTTTTATTTGCTGTCATTTGGAGGGTTTTATTTCCAATTCACTAAATGTAGGGAAGAAAAAGGATAGTGGTGGGTATGACCATTCCAAAGTCAGTTACTGCCAGGAAACCATACTTCTTTGAATTTCTACAATATTATCTTTTTCTTCTGAGGATGTCTCCTTTTCCAAAGTCTCAGAAGACATGAGGACTTTGGCTAAAGTTATTTTAAAATGCACACTGATTTTGTTTTACAAGTTGATAGATATTCATTTAATATACTTAATATATTCATAAAATATTTTAAGTAAATCTCTTAAAATCTAAAGTGATATAGTTTATTACTTAAAATGAGGAACACTTAAATATTGCTATCTTTCATATTCAGAAATGACACAGTTGACCTGATCTTGTTTTATTTGCCTGTCTGTGAGAGCAAGAGATGATGTTTCCTCTGTCCTAGATAAGATCACCAATTTTCACATCAGGGGGCAATATGGGATTTGTGTGAGAATCCTAACTATCCATTACACAGAATTCACCTCTAAGAGTTTAAAACAGGTTTGAAAAAAGGCAGGTGCCTAACAGTAGCCAGAAGTCATTTTAATAATAAAATCGAAAAGAAAACAAATCACACCAACAACAAAAATTGGATGCAGGTGGTTAAGAAATATAGCAAATGCTAAAACAACAACAAAAACCCCCCAAAACATACAGAAAAAAATCTTTCCAAAGCTGAAGGAAAGTGTTTTAAGGCTTCTTTCTGTAGTCATAATTTCTTTGTCTGAAAAGCATTACAGTCACAGACCAAAATACGATGGCATTCATCAAGAAGGCAGAAATGAGGACCACCTGTTTCTGCACATCTATGGCTCATTGAAAAATCCTTGACTTAGGGAAGCGCGCAGAAAATGTGGCATATTTCACATTCAGGATAGTAACTGACGGCAAATTTTGTTCCTTTCAGGAGCTTTCACTTCCTCCTTTTAAAAACACAAGTCTTAGCTGACACATTCTCCTGTCACTTCATTTAGCAACATCCTGACAAAACAGTTGATTATGTAATAATAAAAGATTTTTGTAAAAATTTCCAATGGTGCTTTTATCAGAATCCAGAATTATTTCAAAAGTTAAAAATAATCATTTAAAATACAAAAATGCGAAGAAAATACCTTCTGTCTTGTTAACTGTCCAGTTACTCTGTTGGGCTGTGATTGGAGGTGTTACAGTGACAGCTGCCTCTTCAGTAAATGCTGTCATTGCTGTATTAAAGAGGGGGAGACATCTTTAACAATGAGCGAGCCTCCTTCTATTACAAGCAAAAGATTGAAAGTCATTCTTATTCTGGTGAGTCCTATTTCTGTTCTATTTTTAATTCCTTTACATTTGAATTCCATAACCTGATTAGGGCAATGTCCCAACTGTTTCTCACTGACTACATTATAGTTATAGAAACAGCAACTTTAATTTTTAAAAGAGAGTGAATATGTTTATATGCTGAATCAATCACAAGGGCACTGTTGTACAGTAGTTAAATGTAGCAACTACTCCTCAAACATTTTAGATGCCTCCACAGATAAAGAAGTATCAGGAAACCTCAGGAGAACACAGGTTACCTAAGAAACAATGAATCCTAAGATTCCCTACTCTGATCTTTGTTCTCAAGAGCAACTGCTAGAAGCAACCTTCTCTTTGATTTGGAACATGAACAAATAAATCCTATTCACATGCCACAGAGATTCAAAGTTAACAAAACAAAAGAGGAAATTACCTACCATTGAATAAAAGGTAGACAGATATTGGGACTCCAAAAGCCATTTCCTGCAGTTGATCGACAGTGTCTTCCTCTTTTCCTCCTAGACTGACGGGCGGAAGGTTTTTATTGAGCTGTCTGAGTCTTTCTTGCGTTTAAATTTCATGAAGCGTCATCTGGCAGTTCTTACCAATTAAAAAAATATGTACTTCTGGCAGCAGCATAAAGCCTCCAGGCGCTCACACACTTGTTGAGGATACCTGTGTTATCTAGCAATGTGATCAAGTTTTCTTTTGAAACACTGGTTTCCTGTTACCTGTGGGCATAATCAAGTATGTAAAAGTACTTAAAACAACAAAAAAGGATCTGAGTTAAGGATAGACCCCTTTGGTATGAACAAAACTATAGCAGCCCATAAGATGCTGGAACCTATTTAGGCTTCCAACAAAGATGAGTTTTGATATTTGTAAACCAGGAAACAGCATAATCTTTTAATTAAAGAAATACTCCTGAAACTGGAGTCAGTTATACTAACTTTCATTACAGACTATGAGCTCCATTGCAAATCAAGCAATTTTGTAATTTAGTTGTGGAGCACACTAAACTTGTGTAACAAAGAGGCTTAATATTCCATTTTATTTTTTGTTATTTAGTTATATCACTATGTGTTGTGTAAATTTATTTGTTTTTAATAGTATAACATTTGCCTTTATGTCTTTTTGCCTTTTGACCTTTTCCTGAGTAAATGGAATAGGCTGCCAAGTTTGGAGAACAACAAAGCTTAAATCTGTCCCAGATTTTAGAGAGAAGCATAAAGTACCAAAAAAGGGAATATGATTAGATTAAAATTATCCATTAAGATATAATTAAAATGACATATGGATATGGGTTTAGACATCCACTGAATAAAAATTTTAAATTTAACACAATATTAAAACTTTTTTTTCAATGTTAATCTAGTTATAATTATAGTGCCAAATAAAAGGTCAAAACATCTCATTACTCCTATTTCTTTTTGTATTAAAAGAGCTTCCTATACATTTTTACTTGCCCTAAATTATTATAAATAACTTAAAAATATGTTTTGCTGAAGTGTTGTGCCTTTCTACGAGGGATTTCATTTGCTCCTATTTCCTGTACCTTGAAAATCTGCTAAAGTCAAGATAGGTTATCATTTGCATCATGTCCTCCTAGAAAATTAGATTTACCAGAAAGATCCCTTTTGCTATTCAGATATGAATTTGGCTTTAGAAATCACACAAGAATCAGCTTGTTGAACTCATTATAGCTTGGGCAATCATTTTAACATAGGAGTCATCATTTTAACGTTAAGTGAATATATAGCACTTGGCTCACTTTGCATGTGTCAACATTTTGTATTTCTTTTTTTGAGGGCATTTTTTTTCCTTAAAATAATTTATTCTTTTTAAAAAAATCAGATACATGCTTCCAAAAAAATCTCCTTGTAATGTTCAAGTAGTTCTAGTCAGGTTTCTCAAACATAATGATACCCTAATATTTAATTTTTCTCAATGTCATGGTCTTAAGATCTTAGAGTTTGGAAAACTTTCAGTTGCTACCAGTGGATTTCCACATGTGAAACATGCACAGAACATGAATAAAACTAGGTTTCAAATATTATTTCTATTGTGTACATTGTGTAAGAATTATTTCTGTAAACCTAAGACAGCAATTTGCTTTTTATGGTTCTGTTTAGTTTTGCTAAATTATTACTAATATTTTATATTACTCTGTTTCTTCAAAATATGGGTATTTTTAAACCAGTTATTAATAAGGCAATTTCTGAATAATATTTTTCCCAGGCAAATAATATTTGAATTATAAATCAAATAATCCTCTTTTCCAACTACTGACAAGAATTTAAAAAGAAATCATGTACAAGGATTAAATAAACCATGACCACTCCTTTTGCAGTTTCTGGAGGGAGATGCTAGGACTGACATTAAATATCTCTATTTCTAAGACTGGTAAATGGAAGTGCAACAGTCATCTTTGTAATAAGTATTAACTGGTGCTTGCACAATGCTTTGCATTTTCCAAGGGTTTTCACGTGTGTTACCTCAATTCTTACCTCAATAATCATGGTTCAAACAAATCCACTGCTTAATATATGGTATTTTCTCAACAAATTTCTGTTGAGTGAATAAATGAATAAACAACAAGCCCTATTTTTATTCCCATATGAAAAATGAGGAATGGAGGTTCAAAAGAATAAAGTGATTGTGCTCTGATCTCAGAGGGAGTCCCTTAATTATCTCCTAAAATATGTTTTTAATTACCCTTTTCATAAGAAACTGAATATTAAATGAACTGTGGCTTTCTCAGACAGTTGGGCTAAGAGAAATGGAGAACCCTCATTAACCAGTCCTTTTCTTCTTGCATATCACATAGCATTTGTCATCAGAAATGCCACACCTGAGTTTGGGTTGGGAGACCTGGTCATTTATCCATATAATGAATAGAAGTTCTTAATATGGGGTATGTAAGAGAAGGTTCAGATGAAGCTCCTGCCCTCAAGGAACTTCCCATTGTCACTTCCAATTTATTAGATTGTCAGTTCCTTTCAGAAAGATTCAGCCTTTACAGCTGAGGAGAATTGAGCTGCATCATAGAATCATGTTCTCTTTGGCAAATGAGACAGGATTTAGTCTTGTTGACTAAGTCAGACAATCCCAGTCCTAAATCATTGTTCCATGTAGCATTCTGTGGCACATCCCACAGAATCTAATTAGGAGTGCCTTCCTGTGCCCTTCTCAAACTTCTACAATTGGCTGTCAAATAATCTCTTCGACCGATGCAGTTAAAAGAAAATTTTACCTGTGCATAAAATGTTTAAAGCATTCCTAAGTTAGTTGGTAGAAAAGAAATTGTGCAGCCATGTTTGGCCTCAGTGTATGTGCATTTTGCCTTATTGAAATCTAACCATTCCTTCCATATATAATTATTAAGAAAAAGTTAGAATTATTATCCTCTGAGGTGATAAGAATACAGAGCTAAATAAGTAACTGAGCCATATAAAATATCTTGAACTCATATCAATTTAGAATTTTTTAGAGAAAAAGTTAATGCAAAGTTGACCCTCACTATAAACAAAATTAGAATGTTTGCAATTCTGTGTAGACCCCATCCTTCCCTCTAAGTTCTCTCTATTATGAGGTAACTACCTCCTCCCCATTTCCCGTCTTTCTCTCTGATATATTTAATCTCTCCTCTCCATGAACTCCTTCCAAAATTTGTTGCCAGACACTGTGCAGGAAATATTATCTGTCCACCACCTAGCTCTCTCTAAACTCATTCTGTAATTCTCTTAAACTCAGTTGCTATTCATTCATTTGTTCATTCATAAAACACTGGATGCCTTCTACATTCATGGCTCTGGGCTGGATATAATGATGTTTGCAAGACAAATAATGCATGGACTCTGCCTTCAAAGACTTAAGGGAGCTAGGGAAAGTATATACATAACTACAGTACTTAGTAAGGAGTGATAACTTCCATGAATATGCAAATAAAGATCTAGGAGAGTTTGGGGATGGGAACAGTATGCTTTTTGGCTTAAACTCATGACAATTTTCATGGACAGGCTTCATTTGAAGTGAATCTTAAATAACAAGCAGGACAGGATTCTAGGTGGGGGATACCGAGCTGAGGCACAGTGATGCTCTGAAAGGAGTATGGGCTCTGGCTCCCGTCATTCCATCAGAATTCTAGTACCACTTCTATCATCCAGTTGGCCTTGGCCTTGGCTTTAAATAACCCTGGGGTCGATTTCCTTATCTATCAAATGGGTTTTGTCAATTAGGAGCAAAGACACATAAAAGCAAACCATGTTAGGTGCTCAGTTAATGATAGCTCTTACCACTGAACAAGTGTAGGAAGACTTGTATGTATAATGATCAAAAAGTAGGTCAGGAATTTAGTGGTTAATATGTGCTGATGAGTAATAAAATTACATCACTAATGAATTATTTTCCTCTTCGCAGGCAGATATCTCAAACTCAACAGGTCTTAAATCCAATGTATTACCTTTCTCTAAAATCAGCTCCCCTTTACAACTTCCTCTAGCTTTTAACTATAGTTTTCATAACTTGCTAAATATAGTCTAAATTCTGCCTTATACATGCCCTCTCTAGTCTATTTCTATGTATTTATCCAGCTGCACTTCCACCTCTCTTCAACATAGACTTTTCATTCTAATCTGATCACAACCATTACTTTCATACATATATGCTAGACTCATTCTTGTTTTTATATCTTTGTATATTCTTCAGCATCTTCTTTACAGAAACATGTAGGAGTAAGAAGCTTACTTCTCTAAAACTTCTACACAAAGTCATCATATGTCTAACTTTTATTTACCCTATATATTCATAAATAAAGAAATGGTACCAGTAAACCTGCTTGATCTCTTGTATGTATTTGTTTTTGTTCTTTTTTTTGTTTTCTTTTACATCTTTATTGCAGTATAATTGATGTAAAATAAATTACACATATTGATAGTGTACAATATGATAGATAGGTTTTGACATAGGTACAAAGCTGTGAAAACATCACAATAAAAAAAAAAAAAACAGAAGTATCTCTTATCCCTAAAAGTTTCCATACACTCTTTCCTCCTTTCCTTCCTTCCCAACCCATCCTCAGTCATCCAGTCCTTTCTCTAACTATACATTGCTTTTCATTTGCTAGTACATTATATAATGGACTCATACATTCTTTTATTCTCCTAAGTTTTATCTTGTAATTTTTATTCTAGTAACATATACGACCTAAAATTTCCCCTTTTAACCACATTCACAGATATAATTCAGTGCTGTTAATTAAACTCACACTAATGTACTACCATCACCACCATCCATTTCCAAAACTTTACAATCAACCTAAATACAAATTAAGCATCAATTCCCTGTTCTCTATCCCCAATCCATCCCCTGATAACCTATATTCTAGGTTATAACTATGAGTTTGCTTATTATAATTAGTTCATATCAGTGAAATCATACATTTGTCCTTTTGTGTCTGGCTTATCTCAGCATAATGTCCTCAAGGTTCATCCCAGTTTTTACATGTGTCATTCCTTTTTACAACTGAGTAATTTTCCATTGTACGTATATGCCACATTTTGTTTATCCACTCATTGGTTTATGGACACTTGGTTTGCTTCCATCTTTTGGCAATTGAGAATAATGCCACTATGAACATTGGGGTGCAAATATCTTTTTGAGTCCCTGCTTTCAATTCTTCTAGGAAGAATACCTAATAGCAAGATTGCTGGGTCATGAGGTAATTCTCTACTGGCTTCTAAAGAAGTACCCAACTGCCTTTTGCAGTATCTGAACCATTTTATATTCTGACCAGCAATGAATGAGTGTTCTTATTTCTCCACATCCTCTACAACACTTGTAATTTTCTGGTTTTTGTTTGTTTGTTTGTTTGTTTGTTTTAATAGTAGCCATTCTAGTGGCTGTAAAGTGGTACCTCATTGTTGTTTGGATTTATATTTCCGCAATAGCTAGTGATGTTGAGCATCTTTTCATATGTTTTCTAATCCATTTGTATATCCTCTTTGGAGAAATGTCTATCACGTCTTTTGCCCATTTTTTTTTTTTTTTGGAGGTACTGGGGATTGAAGCCAGACCTCATACATGGGAAGCAGGTGCTCAACCACAGAGCTACATCTGCTCCCCAATGAGAGTTGTTTATATATTTTTTCATTTGTTTGTTTGTTTGTTTTTAGGAGGTACCAGGGAACAAACCCAGGACCTCATACATGGGAAGCAGGTGCTCAACCACTTGAGCTACTTCTGCTCCTCTTGCCCATTTTTAAAGTGGGTTGTTTGTCTTTTTTTGTTGAGTTGTGGGATTTCTTTATTTATTCTGGATATTAAACCCTTATCAGATATGTGGTTTCCAATTATTTTCTCCCATTGAGTAGGTGGTCTTTTTACTTTTGTGACAAAGTCCTTTGATGCACAAAAATTTTTAATTTTGAGGAGGTCCCATTTATCTATTTTTTTCTTTCATTGCTTGTGTATTGGGTGTAAAGTCTAAGTAACCATTGCCTAACAAGGATCCTGAAGATTCTTCCCAACATTTTTTTCTAAGAGTTTTATAGTCCTAGTTCTTATATTGAGGCCCTTGATCCGTTTTGAGTTAGTTTTGGTATATAGTGTGAGATGGGGTCCTCTTTCCTTCTTTTGCATATGGATATCAGGTTCCCCCTGGACCAACTGTTGAAGAGACTATTCTTTCCCAATTGATTGGACCTGGCAGCCTTGTCAAAAATCAATTGGCTATAGATGTGAAGGTCTATTTCTAAACTCTCAGTTCTATTTCGATGGTTGATATATCTATTTTTGTGCTAGTACCATGTTATTTTGACCACGGTAGCTTTGTAATAAGCTTTAGTCATAAAGTGTGAGTCCTCCAAATTTGTTCTTCTCTTTCAAGATGTTTTTAGCTATCTGTGGCCCCTTACCCTTCCAAATAAACTTGATAATTGGATTTTCTATTTCTGCAAAGTAGGCTTTTGGAATTTTGATTAGGATTATATTGAATCTGTAAATCATTTTGGGTGGTATTGACATCTTAACAATATTTAGTCTTTCAATCCAGGACCACAGAATGTCCTTCCTTTTATTGGGTCTTCTTTGATTTCTTTTAGCAATGTTTCATAGTTTTCAGTGTACAGGTCCTGTATACCTTTGGTTAAATTTATTTCTAGATATTTGATTCTTTTAGTTGATACTGTAAATGGAATTTTTTTCTTGATTTCCTCCTCAGACTTCTCATTAGTAGTAGATAGAAACATTACTGTTTTGTTTGTTTGTTTTGTTTTAGGGTGTTTTTTTGCATGTTTATCTTGTACCCTGCCACTTTGCTAAATTCATTTATTAGCTCTAGTAGTTTTTTGTAAGATTTTTCAGGACTTTCTGTATATAGGATCATGTCCTCTGTTTCCTTTCCAATTTGTATGTCTTTTATTCTTTTTCTTGCCTAACTGCTCTGGTTGGAACTTCCAGACAATGTGCCCCTTTTCTCTTCTTTTCTCCTTCTAGGTCACTCATGACTTGTATGTTTGTGTGCTTCATGCTGTCACTCAAATCCCTGAGACATTACTCAATTTTTTCTATAATTTTCTCTATCTGTTCTTCTGATTGTATGATTTTGATTGTCCTGTCTTCTAGTTTGCTGATTCTTTTCTCTACCTGTTCAAATCTACTGTTGTCTGACTCTAGTATATTTTTTAATCCCTCTTATTGTGCCTTTCATCCTTATAATTTCTATTGTTTCTTTTAATACTTTCAAATTCTTCTTTATGCTCACACATTGTCTTCTCAATATCCTATATATTTTCCTTCATCTCCTTGAATTGATTTAGGAGGTTTGTTTGAAAGTCTTTGATTAGTTGTTCCAACTTTTGAGGTTTTTCTGAAGCTTGTTCCCTTGACTGAGCCATAGCATCTTGTTTCTTAGTATAGCTTGTAGTTTTTTGCTGAAGTCTAGGCATCTGATTATCTTGATGAGTGAAGTCTGAAGGTCAGTTTCTCCCTCTTGTCTAGGGTTTTTTGTGTTGATTGGTTTTGTGTTAAGGTTCTTTGTTGACAATTTATTCAAGACCTTTAGAATAGCCCATGTTTAACTGTATATTTTTCCTCAGGTCTTCTTCATTTAATTCCTGCCCTAGATATGTGGTATAATTTTTAAGGATGCACTTTTTTGTGCAATTTTTTCTTCCTCAAGGAGAAAGCTTCCTTTTCTCTGTTCCTTCTCTGGGAATCTTGATTTATTTTGTTTGATTTGTGCAAAATTTTCTCCCCAGCTCCTATGATTTATTTAAATTCCCTCCCTCATTTAGTGCCCTTATACTTTTCAGTTCAGGGACCCATCCTGTTTTAAGAGCAGTTCATAGTAACTCTCCCCCTTTATTTCTTCTGTGAGGCTTTTCTGGCTTTGGTTTCTTCCCTGAAAGTGTACCTGCCCCAAGGAACCAGATGGAGTCAATACAGAAAGGTGAGTCACTCTAGAAAAGTCCTTTATGTGTTTTGGTAGTACAGCCAATAGAAACTGGATTGAGCAAGTGCACCTCTTGCCAACAGTTCTTCTGAGGTCTTCCCCACCACACCATGGAGGACCTTTTGTATACAGCATGCAGCACAACTTTGAGGTTTGTATTCTACCTGGATCTCTGCAGATGTGGGTCCCTATGCCTGGATATGCATGAGGTTCTAACTCACTTCTGTGAGTGACTCTATAGCCTGTGCTTTTGGCAGGAGGAACCCAGGCCACTGCCACTACAGGACTCCCAAGTTGTGTGG